>PITA01001955.1:116815-176422 GCA_004023965.1 Spilogale gracilis
TTATTTGACAGAGAGAAACACAGCGAGAGAGGGAACACAAGCAGAGGGACTGAGAGAGGGAGAAGCAGGCTTCCCGCCGAGCAGGAAGCCCGATGTGGGGCTCGATCCTGGGTCTCCAGGATCATGACCTGAGCCGAAAGCAGTCGCTTAACCAACTGAGCCACCCAGGTGCCCCTCCACGTTGACTACCTTATTGGTGACCAGAGGTATTAGAGGTGATTTCTATTGTTCTGGTATAATTTTTCCCTTTGTGGGCAGCTTTGAGGCTAGTAGCCAATCAAAATCTGAGCTTGGTCCAGAATCAAAGCCTAATCACACTTCCTTTCATTTTAGGTATTACAGATAACAATAACCAAGGGATTGCATGGTTAACATGTTTCTTATTATTTTGCATTTCCTTAAGTATCCAATAAGCCAATTCTATAGGAACTGGTCTAACACCACGTCTAAATTCTACTGGTAATTTTTTAAAAAAAACTTTATTTATTTGAGGGAGACAGAAAGAGTGCTGGAGTTGGGGGAGGGGCAGAATGGGAGGGAAAAGGATAAGTAGACACTGTGCTGAGCACCAAGCCAGATGCTGGGCTCACAGGACTTGATCCCAGGAACCTGAGAACATGACCTGAGCTAAAACCAAGAGTCAGATGCTCAACTGACTGAGCCACCCCTGCTCCCCTCCACTGTTAATTTTTACTTTTAGTCACTGATTACAGTGCACCTGCAGTTTCATACCACTGGTGACTAGGCAGCCATCCAGGGCTCAGAGGTTCTTCACCCCTTACCCTTTCATTCTTTCTCTTCATAAACCACATATTTCCTTGAGACAAGACCCATTCTAGCGAATCTCATTTCTCTAACACTAACTAAAAGAAAACTGTTTCTCTGCCCACAGAACACTTCTGACAACAAGTGTATGAGAGGTGTTTTTTTTTGCACATCACCTACATACCAACTGGGTGTCCTATTTTAACATCCACAGACTTAAGGACTCAGTCCCACAAGACTGTCTTCAATTCAAATGCCAGTCACAAGTAATGAGTCCCTAAGGGGACTGACTTGTCTGACTTGGCTACAAAGTCAAGGGTTCCTATAATCACCCCCTCAGATTTCATAATTTGCTAGAATGGCTTGCAAAACTCAAAGAAATATTTACTTATGTTTTCCAGTTTCCTATAAAGGATACTGTAATGAATACAGATGAAGAGGTACACAGGATGAGGGCTAAAAAGGTTCCATGTGTACCGCCATGGAACTGGGGTACATCACCTTCCTGGTATGCAGATGTGTGCAGTGACCCAGAAGCTCTCCTTGTAAGTTTACAGATTTTTACAGAGGCATCATGTACGTATAATTAAGTATCACCTCAATCTCCATCTTCTCTCCCCTCTCCTAAAGACGGAGGTAGGACTGAAAGTTCTAAACTTCTAATCATGGCATGGTATTCCTGATGACCAGTCCCAATCCTGAAACTATCCAGGAGCCAACCAAGAGTCAACTCATTAGAAGAAAACATGCTCCTATCACCCAGGAAATTCCAAAGGATTAGAACCTCTATATAAAATATTTCTATGGCCCACATTGCTCAGGATATTATTATAAGGGTTTTAGAAGTTCTGTTAAGAGGGTTCCTGGGTGGCTCAGTCGTTAAGCGTCTGCCTTTGGCTCAGGTCATGATTCCAGAATCCCGGGATCGAGTTCCACATCGGGCTCCCTGCTCAGCGGGACGCCTGCTTCTCCCTCTCTCCCTCTGTTTGTGTCCCCTCTCTAGCTGTGTTTCTCTCTGTCAAATAAATAAATAAAATATTTTTTAAAAAGTTCTGTTAGGAACCTGGGGCAGAGAACAAATACATAATTCTTATTATACCACACAGTTATTATTATTATGCTCTTTAAGATAAAAATGAACATGCTTAAAAATAACAGAAAGATACAAGCTCTCAGCCAGGGAAGAAGATATTATGGAAAAGAAACAAAAAGAAATTTTATTTTATTTTTTAAAGATTTATTTATTTATTTGAGAGACAGAACACGAGTGGGGGACCTGCAGAGGGAGAGAATCTCAAGGAGACTCCCTGCTAACCGGGGAGCCTGACTCTGAGATCATGATCTGAGCCAAAGTCAAGAGTAGACACTTAACCAACTGAGCCACCCAGGCATCCCACAAAGAGATACTTTAAACTGAGAAATGTAGAGAGACAAAAAATTTCACTAGATAAGATCAAAAACAGGATAAAGGTGATAGAGAAACCTGAAAAGAGATCAAGAGAAATTATCCAATCTGAAGAAGAGAAATAAAAAAGATTGAAAAGAAAATGAAGACAACCTCCCACAATCTGTGGGACAATATCTACTGGTCTATCATTCATGTCATTGGAGTTCCAGAAAGGTACATTAGTTTCTACGTAAAGTTACAGTGGAGATATATTAGTTTCCTGTTGATATTATATCAAATTACAACATACTTTGTGTCTTAAAACAACAGAAACCATTCCCTCAAAATTCTGGAAGCCAGAAGTCTGAAATTAAGGTGTTAGAAGGGCTGCATTCCTTCTGGAGGCTCTAGGAAAGAATCCATGGCTCGCCTTTTTCCAGCTTCTGGGAGCTGTTAGCATTCCTTAGCTCAAGGTCATTTCTCTCTCTACTCCACCTTCACGCTGCCTTTCCCTCAGTGTGTCTGGGTTATCTCCTTCTCCTCTCTCTTATAAGGACACTTGTGATGGCTTTTAGGGCATACTTGGAAAATCCAGGGTAAGTGCCTTAACTCAAAATCCTTAACTTAATTACATCAGCAAAAACTGTTTTTCCTAATAAAGTAATATTTTAATTTCTAGGATTAAGTCTTGGTATTTCTGGGTAGCCATTAGTGCACACATACAAATTTTTTTTTTTTTTTTTTTAAAGATTTTATTTATTTGACAGTGAGAAGCACAGCTAGAGCGGGAACACAAGCAGGGGGAGTGAGAGAGGGAGAAGCAGGCTTTCCGCCGAGCAGGGAGCCCGATGTGGGGCTCGATCCCGGGTCTCCGGGATCATGACCTGAGCCGAAGGCAGTCGCCCAACCAACTGAGCCACCCAGGCGCCCCGACAAATTTTTTTTAAGAAATAATTATCAAAAACTCCACAAATTTGGTGAAAGATACAAATTTACAGATCTGCTGAGATTCAAGAATCTCAGGGAATCTCAAACAGGATAAACTCACAGAAAGCCACTCCCAAGACATCATAATAAAACTGCTGGATATTTAAATATTGAACTGTTGTGTTGTAGACCTGAAACTAATATAGTGTTGTGTCAACTATAACTCACTTAAACAAAACAAAAAAACCTACTAGAAACCCAAGATAAAGTCTTGAGAGTAGCTAGAGGAAAGTAATATATAACATAGGGAGGAACAAAGACTTAAATGACTATGGATTTCTCATTAGAAACCTGGAGCGTAAGAACAATGAGATATCTGTAAAATGCTGAAAGAAACTATCCAAAATTAAGTATCAATCAAAATAGCTCTCATTATGAAAGTAAAATAAAGACATTATCAGAATAAGAAAAACTGAGACAACATTGCCAGCAGACCTAATAGAAATAGAATAGAAGTTCTTCAGAACAAAGGGAAATGATACCAGGAGAAACTTAAAACTTAATGAATGAAAGAAATGTAAATATGCAGATAAATATAAAAGACTTTTTTCACGGAAGTTCTTTAAAATTTGTATGACTATTTTTTAAAAAAAATTTATTAATTTATTTGACAGAAACACAGCTAGAGAAGGAACACAAGCAGGGGGAATGAGAGAGTTAGAAAGAGGCTTCCCACCGAGCAGGGAGCCGAATGCGGGGCTCGATCCCAGGACTCCAGGATCACGACCTGAGTCTAAGGCAGATGCGTAATGACTGAACCACCCAGGCACTCCTAAAATTTGTATGACTACTATAAGCAAAAATCGTAACACCATTTGATGCAAAATTTTCAAATGACAGAAATATAATCAACATGACACAACAGAAGAAAACAAAAGCACATATATGGATTTAGAATTTTTTTAAAATTTATTTTATTTATTTATTTGGCAGAGAGAGAGCACCCAAGCGGTGGGATGGGCAGAGGGAGAGGGAGAGGGAGAAGCAGACTCCCTGTTGAGCACGGGGCCTGATGTGCGACTTGATCCCAGGACCCAGAGACTATGACCTAAGCCAAAGGCAGACGCTTAACTAACTGGGCAATGGAGGCACCCTGGATATAAGATTTTGACATTTTACTTGAAATAAACTGTCAAAGGTTAGGGATGTATATTATAATCCTTAAAATAACCATTAAAAACACTGTATCTCTAAGAGGATACACAAATGGCTAAAAAGCACTTGGAAAGATGCTCAACATCATTAATCATTATGGAAATGCAAATCAAACCATAATGATTACATGTCAATTATATCTCAATCAAGTTGGATAGAAGAAAACCACAATGAGATATCACCTCACATCTATGAGAATGGCTACTACCAAAAAAAGGAAGGAGGAAGGGAGGGAGGGTGGGAGGGAGGAAATAACAGGTGTATTTCCTGTAGAGAAATACAAAAATACATAAGAAGATTTAGAGAAATTAGAACCTGCATGCATTGTTGGGGATAATGTAAAATAGTGTAGCTGCTAAGGAATACACTATGGCAGTTCCTCAAAAAATTAAAAATTAATACAGTAATTCCACTTCTAGATGTATATCCAAAATATAAAGCAGAATCTCAAAGAGATTATTGACAACAGACTAAACGTGGAAGAAACCAAGTGCCCATCAGCAGATGAAGAGAAAAACAAAATGTGGTATATAGACAAAGTGGAATATTATTCAGCCTTAAAAAAGTAAATTGTAATACATGCCACAATAATATTTGAGATTATGCTAAATGAAATAAGTCAGTCAAAAAGACAAATACGGTATAAATCCATTTACATGCAGTATCTAGAACAAATTAATAGAAACAGAAAGTAGAATGGTATTTGCCAGGGCTTGGGAGGAGAGAGAATGGGGAGTTATTGCTTAATAGGTATAGGGTTTCAGTTTTGCAAGATGGAAAAGTTCTGAAGAATGGTTCCATAACAATGTAAATGTAGTTAATAATACTGAACTGTACACTTAAAAATAGTTAAGATGATACATTTTTGTTATATATATTTTACCAGTTAAAAATTAGAAAATGAGGGGCGCCTGGGTGGCTCAGTTGGTTAAGTGACTGCCTTCGGCTCAGGTCAGGGTCCCGGACACCCGGGATCGAGTCCCACATCGGGCTCCTTGCTCGGCAGGAGGCCTGCTTCTCCCTCTCTCAGTCCCCCTGCTTATGTTCTCTCACTGGCTGTGTTTCTCTCTGTCAAATAAATAAAAAAATATTTTAAAAAAATTAGAAAATGAAGTGTTTATAGATAGTTGAATACTAAAAATATCCAAACAGTCCCAAAAAAAGGCAGAAAAGGCTAGAGAAAAATAAAAAAGATGAAACAAACAGAAATCAATAAAAGGGTAACTTAGGTCCAACCACATCAATTATTACACTAAGGTAAATAATCTAAACATACCAATTAAAAGCAAAAATTGTAAGCCTGAGTTTTAAGAAAAGATTCAACTGATATTAAATACGCAACCCATAGATTAGGAGTGAAAAGACTGTAAAAGATAACATTAAAACACTCGTCAAAAGAAGTGAGAGTTGCTCTGTATCACCATAGATAAAGAGGGTATTATACAATGTTACAAGGATCAAACTGCCAAGAAGATAAAAGAATTGTAATTACATATGGACCTAAAAATAGATCCTCAAAATACATGAAGCAAAAACTTGAATGGATAAATAGACAAATTCATAATTATACTTGGAGCTTTCACTATTTCTCTCAGTAAAGGGTAGAATAAGTAGAAAATCAGCCAAGATTGAGAAGACCTGAATACCACTGTCAACCAACTTGACCTAAGATATTGTAGAACTCTCTATCCAACAAGAGAAGAATACACATTCTTTTCAAGTGCACCTGAAGCATTTATCAAGACATATGATAGTCCAGAGGTGCCTAGCTGGCTCAGCTCTATCAGTAGAGCTTGTGATTCTTGATCTCGGGGTTGTGAGTTCAAGCCCCACATTGGGCATAGAGATTACTTAAATAAAAATAAACTTAAAAAAATCTTTAAAAAAGAGACATGATATTCTAGGTCATAATACAATATTTTATTTTATTTTATTTTATTTTAATTTTCTTTTCTAAAGATTTTATTTATTTGACAGAGAGAAATATAGCCAGAGAGGGAACACAAGCAGGGGGAGTGAGAGAGGGAGAAGCAGGCTTCCCGCCAAGCAAGGAGCCCGATGTGGTGTGGGACTCGATCCCGGGTCTCCAGGATCATGACCTGAGCCGAAGGCAATCGCCCAACCAACTGAGCCACCCAGGCGCCCCACGATTATATTTTTTAATAGATTTTATTTGAGGGAGAGAGAGTGAGAGAGGGAGAGGGAGTGCATGCGCGCGCATGAGCTGGGGGGAGGGGCTGAGGAGAGGGAGACGCAGGCTCCTCTGTTAGCAGAAAGTTCAGATGCAGGCCTTGATCCCAGGAGTATCATGACCTGAGGTGAAGGCAGAAGCTTAACCGACTCAGCCACCCAGGCACCCCTAGACCATAATACAATTTTAAAGAATTGAAATCATAGAAAGTATGTTCTCTGAATATATCAGAATTAAATGAGAAAACAGTAATGGTATCTAGAAAAGTCATAAATATTTGGAAATTAGCACACTTCTAAATAACTCATGGGTCAAATAAGAAGTCACAGGGAAGTTAAAAAATATTTTGAACTGAGTTCAAATAAAAATACAACATATCAAAATGTATGAGACTCAGCCAAAGCAGTACTCAGAGAGAAATGCATAAAATCGCATGCCTATATTAGAAAGAAGATCTATGATCTAAACTTCCACCTTTAGGGGCACCTAGGTGTCTCAGTGGGTTATGCATCTGCCCTCTGCTCAGGTCATGATCTCAGGATCCTGGGACTGAGCCCCACATGTGGCTCCCTGCTCAGCGAGAAGCCTGCTTCTCTCTCTCCCACTGCCTTTCCTCCCTGCTCATGCTCTCTCCCCCTCAAAAAATTAAAGAAACTTCCACCTTTAGAGGGGTGCCTGGCTAGCTCAGAGTATGAGACTTTTAATCTCAGGGTCATGAATTTAAGCCCCACATTGGGCATGGAGCCTACTTAAAATAAACAAACAAACTTACCTTTAGAAACCACATAAAGGAGAGCAAATTAAATCCAAAGCAAACAGAAGGGAAATAATAAAGAGCAGAAATCAGTAAAATTAAAAACAGAGAAAAATAAATAACACCATAAAAGAAACCAAATTTTATTGAAAATATCAACAGGGGTGGCTAGGTGGCTCAGTTGGTTAAGCATCCAACTTAGTTTTGGCTAAGGTCATGATCTCAGGGTTGTGGGGTCAGGCTCCATGCTCACCACACAATGCTTGAGTTCTCTCCCTTTCTATCTCTCTCCCCCTGTGCCTCTCTCCCTCATGCCTCTCTCCGTCCTTCCCCCTCTTCTTGCCCTCATACTCTCATCTCTCTTTCTAAAATAAATAAATAAAATCTAAAAAAAGAAAAAAGGAAAATATTAACAAAATGTATAAACTTCTAGCCATACTGACAGGAAAAGAAAAAAAAGACACAAGTTACCAAAATCAAGAATGTGAGGGTAACATCATCACAGACACTACAAATATTTAAGAGAGTATTACACACACCTTTATGCCAATTCACCCATAACAAATTACCAAAGCTCACTCAGGAAGAAATATATAAACTGAATAATCCTATATGTATTAAAGAAATTAAATTTGTAGTTTAAAACCCGTCCATAAAGAAAATTCTTTGCCAAGTGGATTCACTGGCAAATCTACCAAATCATAAAGAAATAATACTAATTCTGCATATTCTTTTTTGAAAATAGAAAAAGGGGAAACATTTCCAAATCAGGAGTACAGCCTTGTTACCAAAGCTGGATAAATACATTATAAGAAAAGCAGTATCTCCCATAAACATAGATGCGAACTCCACCACAAAATATTAGTAAATAATATGAACATATGAAAAGGATAATATACCACAACAGAATGCGTTTTATCCTGGAAATGCCAGGCTGATTTGACATTTAAAAATTGACATAATTCACCATATTAATAGACTAAAGAAGAATAACTGTATGATTTCTCCATAAAGGCAGGAAAAGTATTTGACAAAATTAAGTGTTTATTCATGATAAAAACAATTAGTAATCTAAGAAAGGAACCTACCTAACCTGAAAAATGACATCTACAAAAGAAAAATTATAGGTAACACATAATAGTAAAAGACTGAATGTTTTTTTCCCTATAACAGAAACAAGACAAGGACATCTACTCTCACCATTCCTATTCAACATGCACTGGCAGTTCAAATCAACAAAATAAAAAATAAACGGCATAAAAAAAATAAATAAACGGCATAGAGACTGGAATGGAAGAGGTTGTCTCTACTGATACTATGGACAAAGTACAAAAGAATTTACAAAAATCTCCCAAAACTAACGAGAAATGGACAATGTCATTCAAAGCCACAGTTTTTACTCCAAATTTATCATCTCTAGATCTTTCTATCCAATTGGATATCTTGACTGGTATGTCTCAAGAATTCAATTCCTAAGACTATTTCCACAGCTGAATTTATTATTCCTCTAAACTTTATCTTTAAAAACATGTGTTTCTAGGGCACCTGGCTGGCTCAATCAGTGGTACACACAACTTTTGATTTCGGGGTTGTAAGTTCAAGTTTCATGCTGGGTATAGAAATTACTTAAAAAAAATCTTTAAAAAATATATTTATATATATATATATGTATACACATGTATATATTTCCCATTATCTTTGGCAATACCACCGATTTACCTGTTCTAATATTCATAACTTTTCAAAACTGATATATCCATCCAGCCAAGCTACAAAAGAGAGATTCATCTTAGACATCTCACTCCACATCTACTTGGGTCACTTAAGGTATCAGTTAACTTTTGTTATGAAACAAACCATTCCAAATCTGAAGGTTTAAAATGAAATATTCATTATTTCCTGGATTCTGTGGGTTGACTAGCTGATTCTTCTGCTCTGAACCATCTTAGTTGGGGCTAGATGGTCTAGGAGGACCTCACACATACATTTGAGGCCTCAAGTGGGAAAGATGAGATGGTTGGGACACTTGGGGCCTCTCTCCAAGTGGTTCCTCATCTTCTAGGAGGCAAAGCCTGATTTGATTACATGGTGGCAAAAGGGTTATCAGCTGTAAAAGGGCAAGTCACAACGTGCAAACATTTTTTAATGTCTCTACTAAATTACAACTGCTATTATCTCAATGGCCACAGCAAGTCACATGAGTTAGTCAGTCTGGGAGGGCACTACTCAAGGGTATGGATATAGGTAGCCATGACCAACTGGCTTGAGAAGAGGGGGTACCACAGCAACAACTTATCAGACTTAAACCTATTTATCTCCTTATAACCCCTCTAATTTCATGAATCTCATTTTACTGAGGAGTTCAAGATCTTCTCATCTCCTACTTCAACTATTTGTAATACTCTCCTAACTGAGCTTATATTACTGTGAGCTATCAGCATGTGAATTTTCTGGAAAACGCAAATTGTGTCAGAAAACTTCGTTGCTTAAAACTCAATAGCTTTTCTTTGGTCATTAGAATAAACTACAGAATAAATTCCTGAAGAGGCCCACAAAACCTTTCATTTTCTAGCCCATACTTACTCTTACTATTCTGTCATATGTATCCTACTCTTTCAGAAAAAAAAAAAATTAATTCCTTCAAAAGGCCACTATATTCAATACCATGCCTTTCCATCTAATGTTGTTTTTATCTGAAATGTCCATCCATTTACTGCTTGTGTCCTGGCAACTTTCGACATATTCTCCAAGATTCACCTCAAATACCACAAATCTAATGAAGCAGTTCCTTCCTGACAAAGTTAAATGCTCCAGTTCTTGCTTTCGTTGCATCTCATACAATCCTCAATTATAGTATTTATTCCAGTACACTATAATTATTTGTTTGGAGACTTGTCTAGCCACTTATGTCACTGTGGGAGGAGGACTGTGTTTTTTTTAATGTCTACATCTTCAACATCTAGTGCAATTCTTGACATTTAGTACTCAGCAAATGCTGTCTGAATTAATCAATTAAAATGCCCATTTCCTACATTCTAGTTGCAAGTGGAAAGAAAATGTTATCAGATAAGTCTGTCACTGTCAGATCTTGTCATCAACCCAGTACTCTTCTTCAAATGTTACTTTTCAGTCAAGTTGTTTGCAGTGCAGTTCCAAGTATACGAGTAAACTTTCTTTTCTTTTTTTTTTTTTTAAAGATTTTATTTATTTGACAGAGAGCAACACAACCAGAGAGGGAACACAAGCAGGGGGAGTGAGAGAGGGAGAAGCAAGGCTTCCCGCCCGGGGCTCGATCCTGGGTCTCCGGGTTCATGACCTGAGCCGAAGGCAGTTGCTTAACCAACTGAGCCACTCAGGCGCCCCTACAAGTAAACTTTCAATATGTACTAACATACCTGCAATGTGTTACAAATGTGTTAAAATAAGAATTTAAACATTACAGTGAGATACCCAAATGTAATAAATTTTAAATGTACCTAATGCATTAAATTAATGTACTAAAAGACTGATGCCCCATTGTAGCTATAGCTAAATTACATAAGACTGACTCTTTTTCCTCTTGCCCTAAATTATCATACCTTTTAAAGTTTAAAATAAAAATATCCATGCTGTAGGGGCTCCTAAGTGGCTCAGCCGATTAAGCGTCTCCCTTCATCTCAGGTCGTGATCCCAGGGTCCTGGGATGGAGCCCTGCATTAGGCTCCCTGCTCATTGGGAGGCCTGTTTCTCCCTCTCCCACTCCCCCTGCTTGCATTCCCTCTCTCGCTGTGTCTCTCTCTGTCAAATAAATAAATAAAATCTTCAAAAAAAAATCCAGGTTATAGATGGAATGAAAGGATATATACAAACATAAGTCTCCTTGAAAAATTCACTACAGTCCAGAACCTGGCCCTCAGCCTTTGCTACAGTAATATTTGTGTCCCCTACAAAATTCATACACTAAATCCTAAAGTCCAGTGTGATAGTACTAGGAGGTGGAGGTAGGTAATTAGGTCATGAGGGCAGAGCCCTTATGAATGAGATTCCAAAGATTTCCCTCCACCCTTCCACAACAGAAAGATACAGCAAGAATAGGAAACATATTCAAGGAAACAGGTACTCACCAGACACCAAATCTGCCAGCACTTTGATGGTACACTTCTTAGGCTCCTGAACTGTGAGAGATAAATTTGTTTATGAGCTACCTAGTTTTTAACTTTGCGGCCCAAATGGACTAAAGCAACCTTACTAACCCAGAAACTGAATTTGTCAGCAAGACTTAAGTTAATCAAGCTCATGAAGACCTATGAATACTAAAAAATAAATAAAAAGCCCAATATCTTAATCAACAGTGTGAAGTAGATCTAATACCAATTGGGGGGGGAGCGGTGATGGGGTGGAGAGTGCCTCTCTAAGCAAGGGAAATGGTTTGGTGATAGAACTAATTTGACTTAAGTACAGCCTCAGTATGGATAACTGAGGATAAACGGTGTACTCAGTTGTACTCTGATACAGGAAAAACTAAAGTGTAAACAACTTCATGATTACACACCACCAAACCAATTCGGGCAAAGTTGTGAATGCTTGTAAGTCAGGTAGTGGCCAATATCAAGACAAAGTATCACTCATTCCACCAAACAGTCAACACACAGCATACATATGCAAATTTATTGTCTCTAATGAAGAACGAAACCCCTTACAAAGTAAGTTCAGTCCCACAGGGCATATAATATTTACTTCAATACTGTACGAAAACTATTAAGTTACTTACTTCACGTCAATTTCTATAAATTAAAGGTAAAAATCTTGCAGTTCAGAATGGAAAAGCTTTTGGTAATTGTGCGGGATGAGGGAAGATTCATGGAATACATTCAACACTGTTTAAAATATATTTTGATCAGGGATCAAGAGGCGGGGTTTTGTTTCTTTTAAGATTTTTCTTAATAAACTTGTAATATTAGAACTTATAGCGAAGACAGCAAAGTTCCCTATATTCCATACAAGTCATGATTTTTCGATTCAACTTCAACTTCCACCGCAACCAAATTCTCTCTCTGACTTCTCTTAGCTTCTCCTCCCTCAGGTTTTGGCAGGGCCTAGCTCACAGGGTGCGACTTTAGTATCATAACGAACGGCCTTTTCAGTTAAAACTTCACCACTCAGCCACAACTCCAGCAGGGGTTAAACTAGAGAAACGCGAACGCGAACATCCGTACGTTCTCGCTCCGCCCCGCTCTTCCAGAAATGCGCCGGGCCCCTAGCTGACGTGGCTTCTCTAACTGGGGTCCCAGGAGACGGGCGTGAAGCGAGACCAGGGTAGTGGGCAGTCTCTACAAGGCAGGTGCCCAGGATCCTGCGGGATGAGCCGGAGCCGGCCCAAGACAATCCCTAACGCCAGGCCTCTCCTCCCAGGGCAGTTCCCGAAACCAAAACATTTTAAACTCAAAACGTCCACATCTCTGAGGCGTGTGGCGGATTACACGTATATACGCACATTGGTAACGGCGGATTATAGTTTAATACAGACGCCTGCAAGCGGTATTCAAACGCAGCCCACTCCTCTCCACAGCTACCACCCTCAGGTGGCCTCACGCCAGCTAGGCACCCCGGGCGCAGCCCGTCCCTCGGCGCGTTGCGCGGGGGCGGGCACGGGACGGCCAGCGCACGCGCGCGTGAGGACGTCTGGGGAGCGCGCCCGCTGCCGCCACCGCCACCGCCGCCGCCGCCGCCGCCGCCGCCGCCACCGCCACGGAGCTGAGTCGGAGTTGCGGGTAATGGGGTCTGAAGGTGATGGCCTTGAATGAAGGCCTTGAGGCGGCGTCTTCCGCTGTTGCTGCGCTAGCTGCCGGGGCCTTCGTTTTCTTATCGTCATGAGAGGTCAGACCTGGGGAAAGCGGGCGGGGGCCGGGGGCCGCGGCGAATGGGGCTGGGGGGGTGGGGAGCGGAGGAGGTGGGAAATAAGTGAGGCACTCGAGGCTCGAACGTGGGTGGAAAACTCAGTCCCGGGGATTCCGGAAGAGTTGTGTGCGTTTGCTTTTAATTTTTTCGGCCCCTTTCTTCCTTGTGTTTGGGAGGAAGTGGGAAGGTTCTACGTTTTTGTTTATGGAGAAAGACGCAGAAACTGTCCGTCCAAAGTTGGTCTTCCGAGGTTTGAGGGAATAAATAACACCTGTGGCATTGGAGCATCGGTGAAAGCCTTTAGTGAAAGGCATTAAAAACCACACCGCCGTACAGTAACTGAAAAAAAAAAAAATCAAACTTAGGAATGAAATGGAATGACAGATCATACCCTGTCGTTAACCTTAGCTTCCTCCTATGAGCAGTTTGGGATAAGGCTCTGCGTTTCGTCAGCTGGGATTCCGACTCTAACATATTCCAAGGCTGCCCACACTGATCATTTAGGGATTCTTCCCTGCCAGTGTCTTTTGTCCTCCTCCCCCAAGATGATGGCATTTTTAATGGGCAGACTCTGTTAACTATCCTTACTCAGACTAAGGAGTTACCTAGCAATTACATGGCGACTCCCCAAGTCTCCCTATTTTAAAGGTATTTGGATAGCATTCTTTTATGGGGGAAAGGTAATACTCTTTGGAAGTAGTTATTAGAAATCTTTTAAGCCTTGGGAAAGCTATTTCAGGATAAAACGAAATTTGTAGGTCACCTAAGTGAAATGCTTATTAGTTTTTCATGATACTTTAAAAGGCATGAAGATTTTTTTTCTCCTTCCTAGCCTCAGCATTAAAAAATACTGTCTCACTTTTATGGAATGTAGAATCTCCATCAGAGATGAAACTGCTGCAGTTGGGCTGAGTAAATATACTGATGTATTCAAGTATGAATGAGTATTCATACATTAACATTTGCTGGGCACTCATACTTTGACTATTTTGCTCTTCTGTCATTATAAAGAAGAGGGCATCTGAAACTAAAATTTTTGTACCAAATGTTCCCTAAAAAATAGTTTGGGTACAGCAGCAGAGGCTTGGCATTAAGGGAAGGGGGATGAGTCTAATAACAAGTGATAGATAACCTGAGGATAATTCATCAGCTGTGACTATTGGCCTCTACTGTAATGAATAAAGGATTCCTGTTGAGCAGTATATTGTCTGTATTTAACTGTTCACTTAGAATATTTTCTGCTCTTTGATTTTTAGGAGATAGAGCACTTAAGCAAAGAGATCTGGATCACAGAAAAAGTATTCAAGGGTCATGCAAGCCAACTGCAGCCAACTGCACAGCCCTCCAGGAGCTGCAGGCAATGAGGATGCCTCAGCCTCCCAATGCGTCCATACAAAATTAACAAGAGAAGGTTCTTGTCTTCATTCTGGAGATGTTCATATCCAGATAAACTCCATACCTAAAGAATATGCTGAAAATCCAACCTCTAGAAATACAAGGTCAGGTGTCCATAGCTGTACCCATGGATGTATACATAATCGCTTACGGAGTCACTCCCACAATGAAGCAAGGCAGCCTGATGATACTGCCACAGAGTCTGGAGATCATGGTAGTAGCTCCTTCTCAGAATTCCGCTATCTCTTCAAGTGGCTGCACAAAAGTCTTCCATATATTTTGATTCTGGGTGTCAAACTTGTTATGCAGCATATAACAGGTAGAGTATAATAAAACATTGAATTGTTCATGGTCAGTTTATATTATTTCTTTACTGAATAATCTACTTGAACCTTTGAATTTGTTAGCTTTTAAAATTATATATTTCCTTTAAATATATGTCATTGTGTTAGCTCTTGGATTTTTTTTTCCCTTCAATTAACTGGAACTTATTTCCTAACAGGAATTTCACTTGGAATTGGGCTGCTTACAACTTTTATGTATGCAAACAAAAGCATTGTAAATCAGGTTTTTCTAAGAGTAAGTATAACAAGTGACTAAAAAAAAAATTAAATGTTTCTCTCTGTAGAATTAATTATATACTCACTTTTGAGAGAAATAGGAATTAAGATAGTTTTCTTAACAAATTTAAATAGACACGTTATAGCATCCATGATATATTAAATTTTGTTATCTAAATGATCTGTCCTAAACTAAATTGTGTCACTTTATTTTCTTTGTATGTTGAGTCCCTGATAGAAAAACGATAGAATTAAAAGATTTAGAATTCCGCCTGGGTGGCTCAGTGGGTTAAAGCCTCTGCCTTCGACTCAGGTCATGATCTCAGGGTCCTAGATCGAGGCCCGCATCGGGCGCTCTGCTCGGCAGGGAGCCTGCTTCCTCCTCTCTCTCTGCCTGCCTCTCTGCCTACTTGTGATCTCTCTCTCTGTCAAATAAATAAAATCTTTAAAGAAAAAAAATATATACTTAGAGTTCACTATTTGATCTGGTTTGTCAAGTGCCTTCATATTTTGAGTAATTTGACCAAACTATGTAATATCATTAATAACTTTAGCTGTTGCCCTGTAAAATTTAAAATTAAATGTACATTGACTACATATTTAGGCCTCTCTTATTTAAAGAAAATTAAACACAAATAGTTTTTCTATAATACAAGTGATAAATTATTAGTCATATAAATTGTTGGAGAAAATAGGATTAGTTTATAAAATTTTACCTTCAAGCAGCTTTAAAGGGCTCTCTATCTGTGTAAAGGATCATGCATTCTGACCTGGATATTTGTAGTTAGAACCTATCAAACAATAAAACTTTAATTCAAGGTTTAAAATAGGTAAGACTTTTATAGATTTTATTTATATGACAGAGAGAGAGAGAGAGAGAGAGCAAGAGAGGGAACACAAGCAGAGGGAATGTGAGAGGGAGAAGAAGCAGGTTTCCTGCTGAGCTGTGACCTGATGAGGGGTTCCATCCCAGGATCCCAGGATCAGGACCTAAGCCGAAGGCAGATGCTCAACCACCTGAGCCATCCAAGTGCCCCTAAAACTTTTAATTAAACTGGTAATTAAAACAATTTTTAAGGGATACCTGGGTGGCTCAGTTAAGCATCCTCCTCTTGATTTTGGCTCAGGTCATTGTAAGACCAAGCCTCTGTCAGGCTCTTAGCTCAGTGGGCAGTCTGCTGCTTGTACCTCTCTGTTCCTCCTTCCCAGACCCCATGTGCTCTCTCTCAAATAAATAAAATCTTTTCTTAAAACAATTTAAGTGAGGGGCGCCTGGGTGGCTCAGTCAGTTAAGTATCTGCCTGCCTTTGGCTCCCGTCATGATTCTGAAGAAGCATGGAGCCTGCTTCTCCCTCTCCCTCTTCTGCTCCCCCTGCTTGTGCTCTCTCACTCTCTCTGTCAAATAAATAAGATCTTTAAAAAAAAAATTCAGGGGCACCTGGGTGGCTCAGTTGGTTAAGGGACTGCCTTCGGCTCAGGTCATGATCCTGGAGACCTGGGATCAAGTCCCACATCGGGCTCTCTGCTCGGCGGGAAGCCTGCTTCTCCCTCTCTCACTCCCCCTGCCTGTGTTCCTTCTCTGGTTGTGTTTCTGTCTGTCAAATTAAAAAAAGAGAAAAAAAAAATCGGTGATATTAACAAATCACCTTTTTAAAATCTTACTGAATTGCTCGAAAATTTTAAAAATTGTATTTACAAATCCTGATAACTTAAGTTTTTAGAGTTCTGTTTTGTCAGGGAGGCAAAGATAGGCAAAAATATAGGTCCTTTATGTCAGCTTGTAGAAGATTGGGCTTCTCTGAAACCTGGGTAATGTGGGTAATGTTTTAATACAGTATTTAAAAAATTTGTTTAAATAGGAGTTCTGTTTTGTTCACTAAAGAGTGTGATGATGTACAATTTAACAATGTATTTTTATTAAGATTAATCTATTAAAATGTTCTAAGTTAGTCATTAAATAGTTTAATGATCTAATTCTGGCATAATTCATAGTAACAAATTATAAATTTGTTTATTTTTCAGGAAAGGTGCTCAAAGATTCAGTGTGCTTGGTTAATGGTATTCTTAGCAGGATCTTCTGTTCTTTTATATTACACCTTTCATTCTCAGTCACTTTATTACAGGTAATTTGAGGTCCAAATACACAATCACATTTTTTATGTAATCAGTTATTCCATAGTCTTTGCATATATCTTAACTTGTCCATAATTATTGTTAGAGTTCAATTTTTACCTGTTCTTCTCCTTCCAAGATTGATAGGTGTAAGTGACTTATTCAGATTTCTAGATCAGTGCCTTGATTCATAGCAGGTACTATTTAATTTTTGCTACTTAAGAGTATTGAATACTATTCGGTTGTTGCTGGTGGTCTTTTTAATTTTTTATTTATTTTTGACAAAATTGTGTATATTTAAGATATACAACATGATGTTTTGATATGTATACATTTTGAAATGATTACACAATCAAGCTAATTAAAATATCTATCACCTTACCTTAGTTATGTGTGTGTGGTGAGAACACATGATCTGTTTCTAGAAGCAAGGCGAAGACTAGTAAAGGACAGTAGTTAAGTTTCCATGTCAGATAAAAGTGTTTTGAATTTTTGGCTTTAATCAGGTAATTAGAAGTTTTGGCTTCAGTAGAGCTGGAGAGATGTGGACAATATGGTTTCTAGGGGGAACCAGTACCACTCAGATTGCATTGGGTGGGTAGATAGAGGGTAAAAATCAAAGATGAAACCTAGGATTTAGTCTTAGCAACTAGCTAGATCGTGATGCCATTTATGGGCTGAGAAAGACTGGGGAAGAACTGGTTCTGATGAGAAAATCAGTTTTGCCTTGGACATGTTAAGTTGGTGAGATCATGTAGAACTGTTAAAGTGATTATAGCTGTAAGTCATGAGCTTACAGTCAAGATTAGGGCTATAAATTTTGGTGTTATCCAGAATGTGGTTGATATCTAAAAACTATGGAACTCACTGAGACTAATGAGGGAAAGAAAGTGTAGACAGGAGACAGGGCAGGACTGGACATGCCTTAATTAGAGGAGGAGCATTAAAGAAGATTTAAGGAACCATCAATCACATAATGAGAACTAGAAGAGTATGATGTTAGAAGTCTAGAAGAAATAATTCAGGGAGGGAAGATGGAAAATGACAAGTGACCTTTTGAGTTTAGCAAGACAGAAGGAATTGGTAATCTTGGCAAAAGCAATTCAGTGGAAAGGAGGGTATGGAACGTTGATTGGGGTTGATTGAGAAGACAATGGCAGATATCTAATATTTAGTGAATTTTTTAGATTATAGATTAGCTTTCTAACATGGTAGGAAGATTGTTGTTTTTCTTTATTCTCTGGAGGAAAGATTTGAAATTTAAACACTTGAAGAGTCTCTTTAAGCAAAATGATTTTCCATTCTCCTTCTATGAACTCAAACATCTTGCCAAACCCACATTTTTTACACATCAAATTAAAGTAAAATATTTGGTAGCAAATTTAAAACCCCTATCATAACTTGACCTTTGTTGCTCTGGTTAAATTTTGATGTTTTTCTCTTGGTAGCTTAATTTTCTTAAATCCTACCTTGGACAATTCAAGCTTCTGGGAAGTACTTTGGATTGTTGGAATTACAGACTTCATTCTGAAATTCCTCTTCATGGGCTTAAAATGCCTTATTTTGCTGATGCCATCTTTCATCATGTCTTTTAAATCCAAGGTAAGAAACTAACATGATTTATTGAAAAAATGCTAGCAAACCACATTAATGCTATTTAGTCTTTACTGAAATGACTCTTACAACTTTTCAGTTTCCTAAATAACCTAATTTAAATTACCTGTATTACCTGAGACTGGCAACTGTTTGCTCAAAGACTTGAACCCAAATATTAATCTAGTCCAATAAAGTCAGAATTTTATTTGCTTCAGAATAATCTAAAAATCAGTCCCCACATGACATATAGAAAAATAAAATTTAGATTGGTACTTCTCCAGGGCTTTATCAATTAATAATTGACAGCTGGCTATATTCAGTGTTTTTCCCATATTCAGTAAAAACTTTAAATTTTGTAATCAGCAAAAATGTAAGTTTTACTTAATACTATACATAAAAAATTTTCCCTATGTCATTATAAACTACTCAGTAATTATGAGAACGAGGTTGAGATTGTCAATCATAACCATTATCATGAAGATTAATTTTATAGTTACTGTGCCATATACTCGTGATTATTTCAGTCCAATATGAAACATTTGTTCTGTGTATATAAGTAGCTTGTATAGTTCTGTTTTCTTTCTCCTTCCTTTTTAGGGTTACTGGTACATGCTTTTAGAAGAATCATGTCAGTATTACCGAACTTTTGTTCCCATACCAGTTTGGTTTCGTTACCTTATAAGTTATGGGGAGTTTGGTAATGTAACTAGACGGAGTCTTGGGATATTGCTGGCTTTACTCTACCTCATACTAAAAGTAAGTAACATGGGGCACCTGGGTGACTCAGGTCATGATCCTGGGCTCCTGGGATCAAGTCCCACATTGGGCATCTTCCCTACTCATCAGGGGAGTCTACTCTTCCTCACCCTTTGTCCCTCCTCTTGCTCATGCCCCTTCCCCAATAAATAAAATTAAAAAAAAAAAGTAGTTAACATTATAAATCTTCTCATTATATAATGATTTATGTGATGGTTACAGATTTTACATACTATGGCTTTCATCTTTGTTTTATAGTTTATCTTCATATCACTAGTTTGAAGTAATGGCAGGTTCTGTATCTGCTTAGAAAAAGAAAAATGAAAATATTTATCTTTGATCTAGTAGTTCTCAGATTTAATTGGGGGAGTGGGGCGCGCCTGGGTGGCTCAGAGGGTTAAGCTTCTGCCTTCGGCTCAGGTCATGATTTCACAGTCCTGGGATCAAGTCCCACATTGGGCTCTGCTCAGCAGGGAGCCTGCTTCCCCTTCTTTCTCTGCCTATTTATGACCTCTCTGTCAAATAAATAAATAAAATCTTTAAAACAAAAATAATAATAATTGGGAGAATGGACGTCCACATAGCATGGGTAGAGTAGAACATACCTATTCCCGAAAGTAGTATCTGTCATACACGGAATTCTTGAGTTGGTATACTATCCTGTTCCCCTCAAGTTAATATGAAACTTTAAAAAAATCCTAAGTATGGGGCACCTGGGTGGCTTAGTCGGTTAAGTGACTGCCTTTGGCTCAGGTCATGATCTTTGGGTGCTGGGATCAAGTCCCACGTCAGACTCCCTGCTCAGTCAGGAGTCATCTTCACCCTCTGCTCCTCCCGTCTAGTCAATCTCTTTCTTTCACTCTAAGTCTTGGGGAAAAAAAAAAAAAGGTCACTTAAATCTAAAACTTGAGTAAAATATTCCATAACTGGATTTTAAATATATTCATTTCATTGAGTTAATATTAGTATTTGATATTATGGGATTTTAGCTTTGATCTCTGGGCTTAACAGACAGGACTCTTTGAATTCAGGAATCCTCTTATTTCCTTTTTCAGCTTTTGGACTTTTTTGGACATCTGAGAACTTTCCAACGGGTTTTGCGAATATTTTTTAAACGACCAGTAAGTACTTTTTATCAGTTAAAGAAAAACACCCTTTTTTACCTTTCTTTGTTATAAAAATGTTTTGATTTTTAAATTTTACAAGTATGGATTTCATAGGGCGCCTGGTTGGCTCATTTGGTAGAGCATGTGACTCTTGATTTTGGGTAGTGAATTCAAGTCCCACATTGGGTGTAGAGCTTGCTTTAAAAAAAAAAGTGTGGATTTCATAATAACATGTTTTAGTACTTTGGCACATAGGGCTATGATGATAATTTCAGGTTTTTTTCTGTGATAAGTTTCTTGACTTGAATGTTGACAACCATCTGATAGTTGATGTGCTTATATTTTTTAATGTGCCACTTCAGATTACTTGACGTAATGGTTTATATACATTCTCTTAAACTGTTGTCATAAACTTTTGTACTTCCTTTTTAAAAAAAAAAAAAAAAAAGATTTTATTTATGTATTTGACAGAGAGAAACACAGCCAGAGAGGGAACACAAGCAGAGGGACTGAGAGAGGGAGAAACAGGCTTCCCGCCAAAGCACGAAGCCTGATGTGGGGCTCGATCCCGGGTCTGCAGGATCATGACCTGAGCCGAAGGCAGTCGCCTAACCAACTGAGCCACCCAGGCACCCCTATACTTCCTTTTTTTAAAAAATTCGCATGGGGTGCCTGGGTGGCTCAGTCAGTTGAGCATCTGACTCTTGGTTTCAGCCAGATCATGATCTCAGGGTTGTGAATCAAGCCCCATCTTGGTTCCTTACTCAGCCTGGAGCTGCTTGAGATTCTCTCCCTCCCTTTGTCCCTCCCCCCTCAGCGCCCCCTGCTCACACATGGCTCTCTCAAAATATATAAATCTGTAAAAAAAAATTTTTCACAAATGGTGGCTTTGTGTACTTCCATTAACTATTTAGCTCCTATTAAAATGCTGTCATTATAATTTATTGTGTATATGAGAAAAGCTCATTACTAAAAATGTCCTTTGAAATTTTCATTCTGGAAAAATTTCCCAAGTCAGTTCTGTATACACAGATAAGTTCACAGCATGGAATTTAACAATAAATTGAGACTCTAGTGTTGATTATAAACTCAATTATTATGTGATTCCACTGATGTTACCATTGCAGAGAAAGGCTCATTTGCTATTTAGTAGTCTCAGAGGTTGTCAGTACTCAGTTGTGGACACTCTGGCTGGACAGAGCTACTAATATTTAATTTTTTTTAAGTAAGCTCTATGCCCAATGTCAGGCTTGATCACACAACCTTGAGATCAAGAGTCACATACTCTACCAAGTGAGCCAGCCATATGACCTTAGAGCTACTAATTTAATAAGCTTTGCTGCATTCTATTCAAACTTCTTTCTTCAGATAGGTCCATTAAAATTGAGAGCTCTGCTTTGATGAAGTTTATTCAATTGATTATATGAGTATCAACCATTTTACTATAAATTAGGTAAGGCTTGTGCTGAAATACTTTGATAGTCATTCTCTGTGCACTCTTTGATTTACTTTCAAGTCTCTCATGAATACATGTATATACATAATCCTTAACTTTGCCAGGGAAATGATAATCACCATCAAAGTAAGTCTGCACCTGAAGGGAGTTTGCAAAATGCCAAGACAGGAGTGCTATATATATATATTTTTTAAGATTTATATATTATTTTGAGAGAAAGAGAGCAGGAGGTGTTAGAGGGAGAGGGAGACTCTCAAGCCGACTCTGTGCTCAAGCCCCCCAAGGCAGGGCTCAATTTCATGACCTGAGATCACAACCTCAGCCAAAACCAAGAGAGTGCTGACTAACTGCCTCCCAGGCACCCTCAAGAGTGCTATTTTAGAAGTTTGTCAGTCTTTGCTTTTGTATCTGCAGTGTGACGTTTTAATGAAAGGAAATTGGCACCAAGAGCATTCATCAGTATCCCAGTTTGTTTGTGGAATTTTTAACATCACCAGACTCAAAAAAAAAATCTTATTTTTAAATGTTTTTATTCTTTGAGTCTTTGCTTGACTTTATTAACTCACAATATTTAGTAAATTTAGATTAAGCCTCAGGTTGAGTCAGGCCATTTTTACTCTCATTACCATGACTGAAGTTGAGTATTTTCTTCACCACCTTTTTCCTCATCATTTCTATAAGAAAAGTGATCTCACTGGCAACATTTTGTCCTGTCTAGTTAATAACTATTTCTACTGAATTTGGTGAGGAAGTTATTAAGGTTTTGTTGGTTTTTTTTTTTAAGATTTTATTTATTTATTTGACAGAGAGAAACAGCTAGGGAACACAAGCAGGGGGGAGAGAGGGAGAAGTAGGCTTCCTACCAAGCCCACTTGGCAGGGCCTGATGGAGGTTCAATCCTGGGACTCCAGGATCATGACCTGAGCCAAAGGCAGACGCTTGATGACTGAGCCACTGACACGCCCTGTCTTTTTCTTTTTTTAATAGATTTTATTTGACAGAAAGCACAAACGGGGGGAGCAGCAGACAGAGGAACAGGGAGAAGCAGGCTCCCTCTGAGTAAGGAGTTTAACGTGGAGCTCAATAATCCCAGGACCCTGGGATCATGACCCAAGCTAAAGGTAGTCACTTAACCAACTGAGCCACCCAGGCACCCTACATAATAGGATCTTGGAAGATTGTTAGATTCATTGGTTTCCCAAATAATGATAATGCTACAAATTCAACTAGTTTAAGAGATTAAGCAATCTGAAATATAACAGAGTCCTGGGATGGAGCCCTGCATCAGGATCCCTGCTCCACCGGAAGCCTGCTTCTCCCTCCCTCTCTTTCCCTGCTTGTGTTCCCTCTCTAGCTGTGTTTGTGTCAAATAAATGAATAAAATCTTTTTAAAAAAATCTTATTATGGGGGCGCCTGGGTGGCTCAGTTGGTTGGGTGACTGCCTTCTGCTCGGGTCATGATCCCGGAGATCCGGGATCGAGCCCCACATCGGGCGCCCTGCTCCGCGGGAGGCCTGCTTCTCCCTCTCCCACTCCCCCTGCTTGTGTTCCGTCTCTGGCTGTGTTTCTCTCTGTCAAATAAATAAATAAAATCTTTAAAAAAAAAATCCTATTATGTATTTAATGAGTTCACCTGGATGCTTCCAGTCCATCAAGACATGGTTCTGCATACACAGTTCAGCTTTGAAATGTTTCTGTCCTTCAGGAGAGTTTTCAAATGCCTAGTTCTAGGGAGATTTGAGAAATACAGCATCACCTATGTATTTGAGTATAATAGGAAAGAAAAAGATTTGTAGATGAACAGAACTTTTTATCTTCATAGAGTTACGGAGTGGCTGCCAGCAAGAGACAGTGTTCAGATGTGGATGACATTTGTTCAATATGTCAAGCTGAATTTCAGAAACCAATTCTGCTCATCTGTCAGGTAAGTGTGTTTTTAAGCATGTCAGATATAGCACTTCTCTGAGTCATAAAAGTCAAATTTATATTAGTTGAAAGGAAAAATCTACAGTGTTTCGCCTAAAGTAGCATTCAGGTTACATACTAGTAATTTCTTACCTGTAATCAGGTTTGGTAGATTGGCTAAATCTTGTCCCTTATGTTCTAATGCATCCTTTGTATGCACAAGAACCTATGAAAGGGCCTTTACTATATTTTATTGCAGTTACTCTCAAAGACTTTATTAAGCCATTAAGTCATTATACTTGAAGTTATTGTCTAGGGATAGCATAGATTTATTAAAAGTCGCTAAAACAGAAGAACACTAGTGGCTCTACTACTGGCACTGCTTTGTATTCCTGAATGTCATACTTTTTTTATTTGTAAAATGAAGGGATTGGTGCTCTCCAAAATTTGTCTCATCTCTAGAGTATGATTCTGTGCATTGTGATGATTTTAAAATTAAAATGTTATCAAGTATACAGTCTAACTTTTAATTAATTCCCTTACAGCATATATTCTGTGAAGAATGCATTACGTTATGGTTTAACAGAGAGAAAACATGTCCACTGTGCCGAACTGTGATCTCAGATCATATAAACAAATGGAAAGATGGAGCCACTTCATCCCACCTTCAAATATATTAAGTTGTATAAACTATGAAGGCCACAACAACTAATTTCATTTGGTTACACTGACTATTGATAAAGACATTAGAATGGGTTTTCAAAACTTGAAAACATGTTTTCAAACGGTTTTAGATTATTATAGTAAGATTTAAGTCTGTAGTCTTAATTTATCAAAAGATTAAACGAACCTTATGTCTTAAGAAATATGTAAGTAATGTTCAACCTAATGCATATGGGAGATTTATCCCAATTATTTGACAGGGGGTTGCAGTGTTAAATTGTAAATGTTTTTTTCATTAATGTTACCAAAATGGCAATTAGGTAACTAAAACTAGTGGTTTTAGAGGAACTCAGGTATTCTTTTCCTGACATTGTTTTCAGAATAAAGAATATTTTTCATAATATTTTAAGATACACATCATCTGAAAGTAGAATTTTCTTTAGCATTGACTTTTGTAGTTCCCATTCTAAAAATTCTTAAAATTTTCATAAAGTTTGTATTTTTAAATGAAAGTTCTAAAAGCTATTTTTTATCTGTATAAACAGATTTTCTAAGTGAAGATTAAATTACTGAGGATGATATATTTTAATACTGTCTTGTTCTCTGTAATATGCTCAGCAATCAAAAGAGAAGAAATGCTTTCAATTCATTGTTTGTGGACCTCATAATACAATCCTGCCGTCAGCTTTAATTACATGATAATTGCTTTTTGTATAGTGCCATGAACTATCTTGAACTATTAAAAATCAAATGGATTACAAACATCTGGCTGCACTGATGATTTGAACAGTGTGATATATATATATATATATTTTTTTTTTTTAAATAGTGTGATATATGAGACCTGCTCAGACTCTACAAAAGAATTCCCCTTACAAAAGTCTGCTCCAAAAAGTTTTGAAATCTTACACTTGAGTCAGTGTTACTTGCGACATTAAAGCTTACACTCAGAGGCTTCTAGGAGAAGCCTTAGTGTAGTTTGTTTGCCCCTAGGTACTTGTACAGGGTGACAGAAAAGGCAGTGAGGCAGTTTCTCCCCCCTGCCCCCATGAAACTTTTAAGGCAGAATCAAATCTTTAAACACAAGTTTGAAGGACTGGGGCGTACAGGTGGCTCAGTTGTTAAGCGTTTGCCTTCTGCTCAGGTCATGATCCCAGAGTCCTGGGATCAAGCCCTAACATCAGGCTCCCTGCTCTGCCAGCCTGCTTCTCCCTCTCCATGCTGCTTCTCCCTGCGGTGCTATCAAATAAATCCTAAAAAAAAAAGTATGAAGGACTGATTAGAGTAGAAGTTTCCACCCATTTTCTCTATTACCATTAATCAGTTTGCACACAAAGAAAAGATAGTGGAAAGGAAAAGCTGGGCGGTAGAAAACAAATTTGCAGTATTAAGGTTATATGGCGTATTAAGGACAGTGACCGACCAGCTACAGATTGTCACTTTCATGCCTATGTATCCACCCAAACTGATAGAGTATTAGAAATCTGGGCGCTTGGGTGGCTCAGTCCGTTAAATGGCTGCCTTCAGCTCAGGTCATGATCCCAGGACCCTGGGACTGAACCCCACATCAGGTCCCCCGCTCAGCAGGGACCCTGCTTCTCCCACTGCCTCCACCCCCCACCCCCCATTTGTGCTCTCTGGCTCTATGTCAAATAAATAAAGAGAAAGCCAGTTAACTATTTTTCCTACATAAAAATACTGCCAAGTTATAAGTACAACTGTTGCTATTCAGTGATGATATATTAAACTCTATTACCTACTTTAAGAACAGTTGTAAATATTGAAACAAGCTTACTTGGCCTAAGTTACTTTCTTGACTGTGATAAAGCCAACAATTATTTAGGTTTACAACAGGAGAAGGATGAGAAAGGCAGTCTGGGATTAGAATCTAAATGTGAAAAATAGCTGTGCTGACTTCCTATTACCAATACAAGAGTAGCATCTTACTACATGGGTAAGCCCTACTTATAATACCTACTCTTCTTACCTTATGGCTATATGGATAGTGTTATTTCTTAATATGATTTAATAAAAAAGGAGGTCCATGATAGACAGTTGGGTTTTTCTTTTTAATGAACAAGAAAGTGGTTCATATAGGAATTTAAAAGGGGTTGGGGAATGTATTAGGAGAGCTATGCCATCCACCAACAACACTGATAAACTGAAGCATTTCTCTACTTAAACTACTTTACCTCGGAAATGGGAACAGGGATTCAAAAACCCATTTATTCTGTGAATCCAGACTACATTTATCAGCATTAAGAGCCACAACCATGTTTTATAAAAAAGTCAGTTTGAGAACTTCTATAGATAAATCATCCAAGTGTGAGAGAATGACCTCAAATAAGTGGTTTATACTAAATACCCATCTTACACTAGATATATTGAGACATTAGATAAAACAGTTATGCACTCCATTATGTAGTACATACACATCCAATAACCAAATGTAGTTGACAAATGTGGCTGAACAAACCTGATTGTTAGCACAAGAAAGTCTTCCTAATGTACCTGTGTGAAATTATTTTTCACGAGTTTTGTTCTTAAGCAATCCAACTATTGGACAGAACTTGGAAATTACAAGTGTGAAACATCTAATATATCAGTACTAAAACCTGTTATATATTTAAGTAGCTTAAATTTCTCAGCAGAAAGTTTTAGAACTGTCAGTCCTCATATATATAAGCAGTTTATTAAATATGAGAGCCTGAACATACATGGTATGTTAAAGTAAAAAATTACTGAAACCATTTGTGCACCTGGTAGTTATTTCTTCCTATCTTAGAATAAAAAAAATCACTATTTTATGTTCATTCAAATTTGCATTTAATTTCTATTTACATTCATTCAATCTGAAATCAGAATACTTAATACAGTAAACTAAATACAAGATGAAAAGCAGAAAAATGTGTTACCCTCATAGCACTCCTACTAAGGCAGCTGAAGACTTTATTTACTCTGATAGATGCAAAGCCAACTTGGGATAGGAAAAAAACGAAACAAAACAAAAAATCCTTAAATAGCAAACACAGATGAACCCATCTTTCAGATGTTACTTCAAATAATCCACTGAGATAATACTTGTGCTGTAGTGATAAATTCACTACATACATCATACAAGAGAAGTTTTTATCAATCAGCAATAGACCACAGGTCATGGTGTGACAAATACTTTTATGATTGTTTTGCCCAGCTTACTCTGTCTACTCCTATGAAAAAGGGTAGATGTTTGGATACTGATGTTTTTATTTGAGAAATTAACCATTTTCAAAGCCTCGAAAATCCATTCTTCATAAATTCAACATTTCTCATGGGAATAATCAAGATCTAACACTTGTAAGCTAGGAACCATATGACTAACCAAAATAGTTAGGTCCTGTATTAAACACAAAAATCCAAGGCTCAGTATATTAATATTATTGAAGATGCATCTTATTTATAATTATTTACTAAAGAATGTTGAATTTATGGATTATCATACATGCATTCTTACCCCCGAACCCCAAATTTATCATCTATCTCAAAAAATAGTATGGAAAAATTCTTCTTGAAGGATTCAAATTAGGTGAGACCATAAAGGGGAAAAAGAAATAAAAATTTTCCTAAAAATCTGGTTCAAGTTCAGTAATTCTTTACATTGTTAATCACAGCTGGTTTATAAATCCCAGTTTATTCTGTAATGCTACAAACCTTATAAAATCAAAATTAGTAAACTTCAGTTCTCAGTGATTTTACTTTAAAAAACATGTATAAAGTAAAAAAATATCCTGTAATAGCTGATTTTAAAGAAAATAAGTGATGAAAGAAAAGCACTTAATCTCTTTTATACACTTACCTGGAATAATCATAAAGAACCCTCTTAGAAACTTAAGACTAGTAATATTGACATCATATATTTTAAACTATGCTTGGATTTTTACAAATAAATATAGGGTAAGCCATATTGCATAGGTGTGTGCTTTCTGTCTGTGACACTAAAGTGGCACTTGACAAGTTTTCACAGTCATCGTAGGGATATCCACTTACGAAATAACATTTTTCCATAAACTTGCCATAGCATAGGAAATAAATTTCACTCAATGTTAAGTTTGAAAAACTGTTTGGATGGTAGGTATGCAATTTATGCTTTTTATGCAGAAAGGTTGCAGTGTGTGCCACTACTGCTGGCAGTACTAATTATGAAAATAGTTCATGGGGTGGTTAGCGCCAGCCAATCACAGTGCAAATAGTTACTAGCAAATAGGACTGAGGAGGACTATTTTGGTGTAAAAATTTCTCAGCATTTGGTTAGGTAGTCAACACTACGGTCAGTAAACACATATGAAAACAAGTATCAGAGTAGCACAAGCCATTTACAGTCTGCGATAAAGCCTGTACTTATCACCATAGCTTTTGGGTTCTGTTTTTTCAGACATTATAAACTGTCAGAGAACAAAGATCTGCACTCTAAGTACAATTTCTGCCCTCATCATTAGTGTAGCTTCTAATTTACTAGCTAGTTATAAAGTTCTCAGTAGGCTGCTGCAATAAGGGAGGAAGAGGTCTAGAGGAAGTGATTTAAAAAAAAAAAAAAAAAGGTTTTTTGTCCAAAGATGAACTGTAACCAATTCTTTCATTTATTGCCACAATCGAAAAGGTGTATTTCCAATCTTCCTTTGTGGTTCTATTTTGTGTAATGTCATAGGATTTCATCTCATCTCACTCAAATTGCCATTTAAATAAGCAAAGCTTTGCTTTTTTTCTGACTGAATTCAACATGCATAAAGAATCTTATGGCTTGGATCCTATGGCTCAAAAAGGTTTGAAGAACATAGCAAGCAGCATCTATTTAAAAAAATTGTAGGGTTGCAAAATATTACAAATTGACTTTGCACACTCAGACTGAAGACATTATAAAAAACAAAGAGGTGATAAGACTCAACTGCAACTGCATGATCTTCTATTATACCAGTATGCACTGAAATGTATTTTTATAAAGCTCTACAGATATTAAACCCTTTCACCAGCTAAAGTCATGGAAATGCTCTCTTTAAGGCAGGAAGTATTTAAGAAAGGTAAAGTTACCTTTATTTTTATTCTTTGTACCTGTATATCACTTATGTAGATTTTGTTACAATTTCAAAAACATAGTGTCTTGTTAACATGTTTCCTAAATTAAGCCACTAAGTTTTCTTATTCACTGTGGAAGACATTCATCAAAAGGCCATCAAATATTTTTACAATCAAAAAATGTAGCCCCAGTAAAGAAGAAAGAAAAATACTTTTTTTTTCCTTTTAAAACCATTGAGAAAAAAAATGTAAGGAAGGTAGACAGCAAAAACAATTAAAAGTAAAATTTTAAATCTTACCAATTTGCTGTAAAGTGATTAGTCACAGAGAGTGAAACATGACAACACCCTCTTCCCCTGGATCTCCCTCTCTCCCTCACTTTACTGCCCTCAGTACGCATTTTATCCTGACTTTTTTCCACCTTTCTTCAGCCATGGGCTGAAAACATTTGGCATCTTGAACCAAATACTGGTATAAGAACAGGTGGCGACATTTTTCCAGTGCAATGCAGGCCCAGGACAAGGATGAAATGTAGGACATAAAATTTATGCCCATTCCAAAGCTTCCAGTTAAGCTTAGCACATAGCAGTACTGCAAGTAGAAATGATTAAATAGATTTTTTTTCTAGTATTATAGACAGGTATTGCAGCTGGTTTACTGAAAATAAACCCCAAGTCGACCCCAATCCCTCAAACGAGCCACAGCTGTGGTTAACAATGATTCATTTGCATTTTTATTATTTCACCAAGAGAAGAAACAGAAGTTGTCTGGCTTTCTTCACACCAACCAATAATTCTGCATTTTAAAGTTGGGATGTTTCCATAATGAGCTGAATCAAAAATCTATTTGAAAAATATATATTTATATAAAAAAAAGACTCAGGTTGTTTGCACGTAAAACATCAATTTTTAAGTTTCTTTTGTCTTTGATTCCACGTTGCTGGAAAAAGTTTGAACAAGCTTGCATGCTAATTTGTCCTTAGTTGCAAGTATTACAGGCAATTTCATACTTTGCCTAATGAAAGGATAACCCTTCTTCGACACAATCAGAACTCAACAATGATTCAGAAGCAACATCCTACCCTTAATACTGTCAGTTAGAGCCATCAACATGAAAATCCTTGATAAGGTTGAGAAGATGTCGCTAGGAATCAATTAATTGATGTGCCTAAGAGTTCCACAATACTATTTTGCTTAAGTTTTTTTTTTTTTTGCACCATTGATTGATTTTTTTTTAAATCCATGTTTATATTTCCTCTATCCAAAGTGTTCAATGTAATGACACTGACTCTTCAAGACCGTCATTTTGAGTCTTCCTGTTTCACTTTACAGGATGCTCACACATCCTTTCCACACCTTTTTTGCCTTAAATTCATTAAAATCATTGCTCTGTCATAGATTCATACGTAGGTGCTCTGGTCGTTTCGAGATCATGGGAAAAGCTTGTTTTTTGTATGGCCCAGAGTTCGGCTGTCGTATTGGAAGTGGTGCTGAAGCTTCCCCACTCATCGTCACATCCATCTGCTCTACTCCACTTGTTTCCATTGGATATTCCACAGGCGTCTGAGGATTTGCCGTGCTGGCTGAAGCACCTCTTCCCCAGAAATCCCCAGGAGAAAATTTGACTGGGCTTTAAGACAAGGAAGAGCTATCATTCATTTATCTCAAGGATTATCTCAACAAGAAGGATTTCCCTTAAATTTGAAGTAAGTGGTATAATGTGACATTTATTTTTATTTAGTTTTATTTTTGTGTAAATTACTATAAAGGCCATTGCTCCCCTAGACTAATTGCTAGAGTTTCCTAACTTGTCTCTTTACCTCTATACCTGCCTCTGTAAAACCCTCAGTGATACTTTTTTTTTTTTTAATCATTTTACTCCCCACTTAAAACAGTTTCCCATTGCCTTTAAGATAAACTTCTTCAAACCTTTCTCTTCGTCACTCATCACACATCAGGAACACTGACCTTTCATTTCCAAGACTAAGTTTTTCCACCTTTAGGGCTTTTGCATGGGTTGTTGCTCTACCTGTAATAACCTATACTTCTATTTTTTTTTGTATGGGTGGCTTTTTGTCTTCATTCTTAGATGTTACTTCACCAGGCAGGCCTTTCTCTGACTACCATAAATAGGATAAAATAACCCCTGCTATTCTTTGCTACCACCACATTTTTCTTCATAGAGTAACCTGATACTACTTGTGATTACATAATTCTTGTATTTCCTTTTTTGGTTGACTCTCTTCTCACTGAAGTGTAAGCATCAGGACAAGAACAATCCCTGTGTTAATCATGTATCCCCATTATGCAACACAGCCCCGGTATACAATAAATGTTGAATGAATGGGTAAGGAGACATTTCCCAGTGCAGCAGCTTACTTTCACAGAAGGGAAGGTAAACTACATAGCATACAATACAAGATGTAGATGCTGTGCTTCTATCAACCAAAGAGAATATGACAGATCTTTCATTCATGTAACCTGGCATAAATTTCTTAGGCATACTCTTCCAGGTTAAAAAAAAATGGGAAAATAACAGTCTGAATACCTGACAGGTGTCCGGGGGCTGCCAATAAATCTTCGAGGTGATCGGATTTTTGGTTCAAAGGAAAATTTTTCTTTCACACTTTCAAGTACAGATGGAGCCACATATGTAAAACCCTAAAAGATAGTAATTGTTGACTCCAGAATGGCGTTCTGTCATATATATACCAAGACACACCAAAACAACGGTGCACACCTAAAATCACTACTCTGTGTCCTCCCATCTCCCCAATCTCATTTCAGACCTGTTAGCTTCTTTCCAGCCATTTCTTGAGGCACAGACCTCAGGAAGGCAGAATTCTACTGAGTCCTATATGCCAGTAAACAGTATTCCACTTTGTTGAAAGGAGATCAAAACAGGAAAATGTAGGCTCCACATTAAGCTAGTAAATGCCAAGATGAATGCAAAGAAAATTCTAGTGTTTCTAGCCACATGCACATGAGCAATTAAGATTGCCACACCCCAGTTTTTCATTAGGTGAAAGTAAAACAGAATTCTCTAACTTGGCATGTGTGATCTCTCTGGTTTTATACCAATAAGTGGATAGATTTGGTATTTTCTTGATGTATAAGGTCAGCATTGTGAAAACCCTCAATCGTAATAGGCAATTATGCAATTTTGTTAGCTTTAGTTCTTTCTTGGACCTTGTTATCAGACTACCAGGTGTCATTTCTCTTGCTGTCAATGTTTATCCCTTTAATAATCAGTCCTCCACCTAACTTCCCTTCTAATTCTTATTCTAGTCACCTATGAATAGGCATTTTGAGTTATAGTAAAAAACTCAATAAGCCTTTGGGTAAAGTCCTGAAGACTAAGGTGCAATTCTGTAGCACATATGCTTTTTGACAGGTATATGTAGACTTCAGACACCATTTCCCCACATAGTCTAGTGGCCTAAAGCTATAACTACCGGGTGCCTGGGTGGCTCAGTTGGTTAAGCGACTGCCTTCGGCTCAGGTCATGATCCCGGAGATCCGGGATAGAGCCCCACATCGGGCTCCCTGCTCGGCAGGAAGCCTGCTTCTCCCTGTCTCACTCCCCCCTGCTTGTGTTCCGTCTCTAGCTGTGTTTCTCTCTGTCAAATAAATAAATAAAATCTTAAAAAAAAAAAAAAAAAGCTATAACTACCAAGAGGGTAAGCCTTAATCATCTTTCAATTTCCTTTAATTCTGTTATAGGAATTTAAGTAGTTATTGAACTGAAGCTCTGACCACAATCTCCAGATAAGTAGGATATTACTGTTTTTTATTACTTTTTAAAGAGGGGCACCTCGGTGGCTCAGTTGGTTCAACAACTGCCTTCAGCTCAGGTCATGACTGCAGGGTCCTGGGATTGAGCCCCGCATCGGGCTCCTAGCTAAGCCTGCTTCTCCCACTGCCTGTAGCCACTACTCTGCCTGCTTGTGCACTCTTTCAAATAAATAAAAAACCTTTTTTTTTTTAAAGATTTTATTTATTTATTTGAGAGAGAGAGAGAGATCATGAGAGGGGAGAGGATCAGAGGGAGAAGCAGACTCCCTGTGGAGCTGGAAGCCTGATGCGGGACTAAATCCCGGGACTCTGGGATCTTGACCTGAGCTGAAGGCAGTTGCTTAACCAGCTGAGCCACCCAGGTGCCCCTAAGTAACTTATTCTTTTTGATACTATTGCAAATAAATAAAAAAATCTTAAAAATAAAAAAATAAAGAGATTCACTTTATGTAACAAAGGAAATGATATAAAATGAGTTTTTGTTGAACAAAATCTAAGAGCTCTCAAAAAATCTAAAAAATTTAGGGGCGCCTGGGTGGCTCAGTTGGTTAAGCGACTGCCTTCGGCTCAGGTCATGATCCCGGAGACCCGGGATCGAGTCCCACATCGGGCTCCCTGCTCAGCGGGAAGCCTGCTTCTCCCTCTCTCACTCCCCCTGCTTGTGTTCCCTCTCTGGCTGTGTTTCTCTCTGTCAAATAAATAAAATCTTAAAAAAAAAAAAAAAAATCTAAAAAATTTAAAAATCTAAAAGCTTTCCTTTTCTATCTGAGACAAGGTACAAATCAGTACAGATACTTCTACAATGAGAATTAGTTTATTTCCTATTACATATGAACCAATGTATTTTGATGTCAAATATTCACAATTATTAGGTTAAAAATCCCCGTCAAAGTTACACTAAATGTACCAAAAATCTGCAGCTATTCCAGGAATAGAACAGTTAGTGAATTCTTCTCTTACTATTATAACGGTGTGACTTCCAATTGAGATACTGAGCCAAATATCATTTTAAGTCAGTGGCCCATGTAAAAAGGGAATCATATACTCCAAAGAATCACAGAGCCCTACTCTAACTGCTGAAATGGAATACTGGATTATGAGGATCAATTCTCTAACTTAGCAAGTTAGAAAACTTAAAAAACCTAAGTTAATAAAAAATAGCATCTCAGGTTATTTACATCAACTGCAAAGCAAACAAACTGAATTTTCTTATTGAAAAGGGTCCATCCTAATTCTTAAATTTCTTATAGCTACATGGAAATTCTTTCACTTACCAGAAAGACCTGGTTGGCACTTTCACTGAGAGTTGAGTCATCTGGGCTGTCAACAGGAGTCTGACGTGTAAACTTTGAATCAAACTGACTCACATCCTCTTCTGATTGCTTTGTGAAAAACAAAATTAGAAAACAATGAATAGTCTATGTTATACATATCAATCAAATGTATGACTTGCATTAGGGAAGGCTCTACCTAAAACTCTTCACAGGGCCTGACTGTAATAAAATATTTTTTTTGGCAGGAACAGACTGAAGAATAAACACAGGTGGAAAATTTCTTTTTTAAGATTTTATTTATTTATTTGAAAGGGGAGGTGGGTATCTGGGTGGCTCAGTTGTTAGGCGCCTGCCTTTGGCTTGGGTCACGATCCCAGGTTCCAGGGATCGAGTCCCGCATCGGTCTCCTTGCTCCACAGGAAGCCTGCTCTCCCTCTGCTTATGTTCCTCTCTCTCTCTCTCTCTCTCTGTCAAAAAAAATAAAAATCTTTTTAAAAAGAGAGAGAGTTGGGCGCCTGGGTGGCTCAGTTGGTTAAGCAATTGCCTTCGGCTCAGGTCATAATCCCGGAGACCTGGGATCGAGTCCCACATCAGGCTCCCTGCTTGGCAGGAAGCCTGCTTCTCCCCCTCTCAATCCCCCTGCTTGTGTTCCCTCTCTGGCTGTGTTTCTCTCTGTCAAATAAATAAAATCTTTAAAAAAAAAAAATCTTAAAAAAAAAAAGAGAGCGAGCTAGAGAGAGCACAAATGGTGGGGATACGTAGAGGGAGAGGGAGAAGCAGACTACCCACTAAGCAGGGAGCCCAATGTGGGGGCTTGATCCCAGGACCCCAAAGTCATGAGCCTAAAGCAGACGCTTAACCAAACAAGCCACCCGGGCGGCCCCAGGTGGAAAGTTTCAAAGGTCAAATTACATCTTCAATTTTTAAGTGTATATTAAAGTAGATTTTAGTACACACTCACTTTTTTAGAAAAATCTGAGTGTCAAAAAAAAAATTTGAGTATCAATGTTCCCCACTTACAAAGTTTCAATGTGCCTAATCCACTGGCTTAATTCCTTATTAGAGATAATTTGGTCAGCGAGCCACTGCAAGTTTATAATAAATCGGAGAAACTACTGAAGCAGAGTTTTAACACAAAACACATAAAATGCTCTAAAGTTTCTTCTTATAGCTTATTTCATCCTACTACAGATTTCTCAAGGAGAAAAATGATATTCTACTCTGCATGAGTACATTTTCTCATGAAAAACATCACCTAAATCTTTAACTACCACATCTGTTTAATTCTTTCTCTGTGGCACATCATGTCAAAAGAGCTAAGGAACCAACATGAAGAAGCACCCAGTATCAAAAGATGATAAAAAACTAAGCATCAATAAAAATTATTGCAAATATATTAAAAGGCATACATTCATAATTAAGAAGAATCACAGAATTCATTGGTCAATTTTGGAAGGTGTTAAAGAACTAATTTATTAATTTGAAAAGTGGGAAAGAAATATTTATCCTGCCTTTCCTGTATGAACAATGTAAGTTTCTCTTTAGGGAAAAATTCACTAATGAGGAATCAATAATAGTATTATGATAAAACAATTTTGGGGCGCCTGGGTGGCTCAGTTGGTTAAGCGACTGCCTTCGGCTCAGGTCATGATCCCGGAGACCCGGGATCGAGCCCCACATTGGGCTCCCTGCTCGGTGGGAAGCCTGCTTCTCCCTCTCTCACTCCCCCTGCTTGTGTTACCTCTCTGGCTGTGTTTCTCTCTGTCAAATAAATAAAATCTTAAAAAAAAAAAAAAGAAGAAGACAATTTTGCAACCCCTGATGAAATCCTGAAACTAGGCCAGAGTTTCTGAATCTCAGCACTACTGACATTTTGGGCTTGATAATTCTGTTACAGGGCCCTGTCCTTCATAAAAGATGATGTTCAGCAGCATCTCTGGCCTCAACCCACTGCAACTCAGTAATATCCCCTCCCCAAGTTGTGACAACTTGTCTCCAAACCTTGCCAAACTGACCATAGCTAAGAATCACTAATGTGGGGCGCCTGGGTGGCTCAGTTGGTTAAGCGACTGCCTTCAGCTCAGGTCATGGTCCCGGAGACCCGGGATCGAGTCCTGCATCGGGCTCCCTGCTTGGCAGGAAGCCTGCTTCTACCTCTCTCAGTCCCCCTGCTTGTGTTCTCTCTCTGGCTATGTTTCTCTCTGTCAAATAAATAAAATCTTAAAAAAAAAAAAAAGAATCACTAATGTTGGCAATCAATGGAAAAAACAAAAAAAACCCAAAAAACAAATACAAATACACATTATGCCTCCTGAACAAAATATACAAGATCAAAAGTTTAACCTGAATCAGATTAAGTATGTAAATCTAAATACTAGTTTTTGGAAATATAGGGAATAGATGAATATGGTTAATGACACAATGGAGTTAAAATCAGCAAACTCAAAAAAGTTCGAATTCCTACACGACAAATGGTCCAGTTTCTTCAGTAATTACTGTACTCAGGAGAGGAACTGAGATGGGGATATCTACAGATGGAAAGAGACCTAAGAGATACAAGAGATTCAGACCTTGACTGAATCCTTATTAAAACAAACCAACAGGGAGGAAAAGAAAACAAAAGAAACTGGGGAAATTGTCAGCTTTTTAGTTGTGATGATAACTAGCAGTTCTGTTTAAGTTTAAACAAGATGACCTGACAAGCTGGACAACTGGTACTTAGGGTTAATTATCTTCCTTATAATTATATATGTAAAAATTTTAAAGCAAGTCACTCATCCTTCTCCTCCTCCTCCTTCTCCTCCTCCTCCTCCACACCTTCACCCCAAGAAATAGAAACAGAAACTGTATTTTCTGAAATTCTGAGGTGGAAGAAAGATAAGACTAGCACACTAACTCATTTACTCATAAACATATTGTTATGGTTGAGTTGTGTCCCCACTGACATTCATATATGCTGAAGTTCTAACCCCAAGTACCTCAGAACTGAACTTAATTTGAATGAGGGTCACTGCAGATATAATTAGTTAAGATGAGGCCATTCTGGAGCAGGGAAGATCCTAATCCAGTATGACTGTTGTCCTGATAAAATGGGAAAATCTGGACACAGATCTTCACAAAAGGAGAATACAAACATAAAGGCAGCGATCTGGTGATGTGTCTACAAGCCAAGGAAAGCCAAAGATTACTAGCAAACCACCAGAAGCTAGGCGAGAGGTAGAGAGTAGAAAGGAAGGCTCTCAAAGCCTTCATAATGAACCAAGCGTCTCAATACATTATCTTGGACATCTAGTCTCCAGAACTGTAATACAATAAACTTCTGCTGTGTAAGCCACCTGGTTGGTGGTACTTTGTTACAGCAACCCTAGCAAACTAATACACATATATGCTATCATTCTGAAGAATAAAATTCCCAGAAAATTAAATTGAAAATAGGGTTGCGGGGCACCTGGGTGGCTCAGTTGGTTGAACGACTGCCTTCGGCTCAGGTTATGATCCCGGAGACCCGGGATCGAGCCCCGCATTGGGCTCCCTGCTTGGCGGAAGCCTGCTTCTCCCTCTCTCACTTCCACTGCTTGTGTTCCCTCCCTGGCTGTGTTTCTCTCTGTCAAATAAATAAAATCTTTAAAAAAAAAAAAAAAAAAAAAGGTTGCATCAGAGGGTAACCACACTTACCCTGGTGAGCATTTTGATATGTATATAACTATTAAATCACTATACGCTATATACCCGAAACTTACATATTACTATATGTCAACTAAACTTCAATTAGAAATAAAAAATAAGGGGCACCTGAGTGGCTCGGTCGGTTAACTGTCTGCCCTCAGCTCAGGTCATAATTCCAGGGTCCTGGGATCGAGCCCCACCCTGGGCTCCCTGCTCAGCAGACAGCCTGCTTCTCTCTCTCCCTCTGCTGCTCCCTCTGCCTGTGCATATAAATGCTCTGTCAAACAAATAAATAAAATCTTTAAAAAAAAAGAAAAGAAATAAAAAAATAGGGGCACCTGGCTGGCTCAGTCAGAACACGTGACTTTATTTATTTAAGATTTTATGTATTTAGGGGTGCCTGAGTGGCTCAGCCATTCACTCCCCCTGCTTGTGTTCCCTCTCTGGTTGTGTTTCTGTCAAATAAATAAAACGTTAAAAAAAAAAATTTATGTATTTACTTGAGACAAAGAGAGCGCAAGTAGGGGCTAGAGGTAGCAGTAGGCTCCTCACTGAGCAGGGAGCCTGACTCAGGGCTTGATCCCAGGACTATGGGATCATAACCTGAGCCAATGGCAGATGCTTTACCAACTGAGCAACCCAGGTACTCTGAGCATGTGACTCTTGACCTTGGGGTCGTGAGTTCGAATCCCACGTAGGATGTAGAGATTACTTAAATAAATAAAATCTCAAAAAAATTAAAAATAAAAAAATAAAAGATTATACACCATAAAAATAAAATATAGTTGAATTAATAAGCAAAGCAAAAAGAGTTCTAACTACTTGAAATATTTAGCTGTCTTAGGCAACCAATTTAAAAACAGTTAATATACTCAACAATTGCTGCTGGCAGTAGTCCTTGAAAAGACTGTACAGAATAAGGATTCTGAAGAGAACATAAACCAAAGTTTTCTGAATAGTTAATAAAAACATAATTTTTCTGAATGTTCTGAGATTTTATTTATTTTTTTATGGTTGTATTTATTAATTTGACAGAGAAAGAAACAGTGAGAGAGGGAACACAAGCAGGGGAAGTGGGAGAGGGAGAAGCAGGCTTCCTGTGGAGCAGGGGGCCCAATGTGGAGCTCTATCCTAGGACCCTGGGATCATGACCTGACCCCAAGGCAGACATTTAGCTGGACCACACAAGCGCCCCTGAGATTTTATTCTTTTTTTTTCTTTTTTAAAGATTTTATTTATTTATTTGAAAGAGAGAAACACAGCTAGAGAGGGAACACAAGCAGAGGGACTGAGAGAGGGAGAAGCAGGCTTCCCACTGAGCAGGGAGCCCGATGTGAGGCTCAATCCCGGGTCTCCAGGACCATGACCTGAGCCGAAGGCAGTTGCTCAACCCACTGAGCCACCCAGGCGCCCCTGAGATTTTATTCTAAAAAAGTACCAGGTCCTGGGCTCCTGGGGGACTCAGTGGGTTAAGCCTCTGCCTTCGGCTCAGGTCATGATCTCAGGGTCCTGGGATCGAGGCCCGCATCAGGCTCTCTGCTCAGCAGGGAGCCTGCTTCCCCTCTCTCTGCCTGCCTCTCTGCCTACTTGTGATATCTCTCTCTGTCAAATAAGTAAATAAAATCTTTAAAAAAAAAAAAAGTCCTTGCTAAAAAAAAAAAAAAAAAGTATCAGGTCCTTCAAATGCTAGCTTTCATGTATACATACCAACAGAGGTTTAAAGGGGGGCTCCACCTTCCGAGCTAGCAGTTCTTCCCAGTTAATATGCCTGAAAAATGGATGAGCCTAGAAAAAAATAATAGGAAGAAAAGTCAAGGCAAATAGACTTCACTGGACTGACAAACTGTCTGTTTAAAGTTACAAATCACAAAATAAGCTGTACTGTACTATTTATTTTTTAGAGTTTATTTATTTGAGAAAGAGAAAACATGCACACAAGTGTGTGAAGAGGCGGGGGGGGAAGGGGGAGAGAGAGAAAGAGAGAGAATCTCTTGAGCAGACTCCACACTGAGTATGGAGCCCAACACAGGGTTTGATCCCAAGACCCTGAGTTCATGGCCTGAGCCAAAACAAGAGTAGGATGCTTAACCAATTGAGCCACTGAGGTACCCCACAAAATAAGCTATATTTTAAACAGTTTAGCTACATACAACCCTCACAAATACATAAAATTAGCACTATCTTCCCCTCAAACCACCAAAAAGGCCAATCCCTACTTGAACTTCTCCAGCATCTCCAGGACCAGCTCCAAGCCGAGAAGCAGCATTTCTTTTCAGCAGCTTTAGTGAGGGAAAAAACAAAATGCTGATGAACCTTGGTCAAATTGGTTGTTTTTTTATTTACAGAATTTGCTGGTCTATGTTACTTCTCTATTTTGAGAAAATCGGCTGTATTAATTACTACTAAATATTGCTTGGAAATAAAAAGGAAAAAAAATTTTTTTTTGAATTATGTATTTATTTGATGAGAGCGAGCGAGCAGAATGAGACAGAAAGCATTCCAGAGCAGCGAGGTGGGGCAGGGGAGAGGCAGGAGCGGAGGGAGAGGGAGAAGCAACGGACTCCTTGCTGAGCAGGGAGCCCAACTTGGGGCTCGATTCCAGGACCTGCGATCAGGACCTGAGCCGAAGGCAGATGCTTAACCAACTGAGCCACCCAGGCATCCCAAGGAAAGAAAACCTTTAAATAAATTTATACTTTATCTGCAAAAACTGTAGGCTTTTTTGTTTAATATAGGTGTATGATTCTTTATTCAAAATGTATGTTCAATTCTATTTAAATCCCAGTAGTTGAAGGTTATCGTTTCATGTATAAACCATTTTTTTATTTGACAGCGAGAAACACAGAGAGAGAGGGAACACAAAGCAGGGGGAATGAGAGGGAGAAGCAGGCTTGCTGCCAAGCAGGAAGCCCACTGCAGAGTCTCCGGATCATGACCCGAGCCAAAGGCAGTCACTTAACCAACGGAGCCACCCAGGCACCCCCCCCACCTTTTTTTTTTTTTAAGATTTGGTTATTTATTTATTTGTGTGAGAGTGAGAGAGTGCAGAGAGAGAGAGGAAGGAGACTCCCACTGAGCAGGGAGCCCAACTCGGGGCTTGATCCCAGGACCCCATATCGTGACCTGAGCCGAAGGCAGACACTTAACTGACTGGGCCACCCAGGCACACCTTGTGTCCTACCTTTTTAAGCAGATCTCTGGCTTCTTGTGTGAGGTAGGGAGGCAAATTGAGTTTACATTTGAGGATTTTATCAATTGTTTTCTTTCTGTTCTCCCCAGTGAATGGGGGCTAGGAGTAGAAGAGAGTGAGAAAAATTAGCATATAAAAAATAAAATAATCCTGAATTAGTTACACACAAAGATCAGAAACATGTGCTGTGATATGGACTGACTACTAAAGATCTGCAGTTTTTAAGCAATGGGACAGTAGAAATAGCAACATCTCAGGAGAAGCTAGGTTTCCACTATTAACTTTGTGTGGTAACAGGTGAGCCATGTGATTTTATGCTTTACTTTCTCCTTTTATAAAATAAAGGCAGTATCTATTTTATTCCTATTTCACAAGACTGACATGACAGAACATTTAAACAAAAATGTTTTAAAAGTATAGGGGCCCATGCTACTACCAAATAAAGCATTATTAGTGTTACTTTTTTAAAAAATAACTCCATCAGTAACATTTTTAAGAAGCCCAGGAAAGGTCTCTTGCCATAAGGATTTAATAGCTACTCAGCACAGACCATAATACATGCAGCTTTTAATTGTGCACCTACTGCTCCAGTCAGCATGTCATACATTAATGCTCCCAAACTCCACCAATCCACAGCACGATTGTGGCCGCTTCTCATCAAGATTTCAGGTGCCCTACAATGAGAAAAATAATATGCCTAAAAATTTCACCCATTTGCATATCATTTGAATTAGAAGTTTAAAAGCGATATACAGAGCCAAATGGTCCTACAGAAAATACAGCACACTGTTACGTAAACCAGGTAAAAGTTAGCTATTACTCCCCCAAACCAGTTATATTTCTTTCAACATGCAGCTCACATGTATTCTATTGTTCCACAAAATGTATGTGTGACTGTTCCATCGTGAATAGATTCTTTGCATAGTCCAAAGTCTGTTAGTTTCACATGACCTACAATGAAAGATCACAGCATGGTTATTCTGAGAATTCTAAGCATGCACAATGTTTGAATATATCATACAAGACAATAATCTATCCTTCCATTTAACTTTTTCTGCCTTAAATATTTTTTGAAGATATAACCAGCAAGGTGCCACTCATAAAATGGGAAGCTAAGGGGCGCCTGGGTGGCTCAGTTGGTTAAGCAACTGCCTTCGGCTCAGGTCATGATCCCGGAGACCCGGGATCGAGTCCCACATCGGGCTCCCTGCTCGGCGGGAAGCCTGCTTCTCCCTGTCTCACTCCCCCTGCTTGTGTTCCCTCTCTGGCTGTGTTTCTCTCTGTCAAATAAATAAAATATTTAAAAAAAAAAAAAAAGGGAAGCTAAGTTTTTAAAGCTAACGTAGTCATTTTTGGCCAATGATATAATATAAAGGGAAAATAGAGAAAAAAGTAAAACAGTTTTTCCAAGGTTCTAGCTTACCTATACCTAGAATCCTCTAATATCCTGAGAAAGCAAGCTCTTTCAAGAAAAATTCTTGAAAGTCTCGTTTAAGTACATAAACCCTTATAAAGGTATGCTACACCTTTTAAAGGTCTGACACTGTACTTCATATATACAACTTTTTACCATAGTGAACTGTGACTGCCAATACTGCCAGTTCAGAAAAAGAAATGAAATTGCTATGACATGGGACTGTCATCTCTAATCCAGAAAGTGAAAAACTCACCACCTTACACAAATAACATTTCAGTTCAAGCTTAGCTTTATTGAACTGTTATTAGATATCCAGTGATTCAACCACCCCAGGGACCCTACTATTCCAGGTTTATTTCAGAGAAAAGAAAAGGAAATGACCTATTGATACAAATGTAAATGTGTACTTTACTCTGACATAAAAAAAAATATGACCTTTATTTTCACAGAACCACCTGACACACTCAGCGTAATGGATCAAAGAAGTTAACTAGTCACTTCCCTATTCTATCCTTTGCCTTAGAATTCAGAATCAGAAACCACATTTGAGGGGCGCCTGGGTGGCTCAGTTGGTTGGGCCACTGCCTTCGGCTCAGGTCATGATCCTGGAGTCCCAGGATCAAGTCCCACATTGGGATCCCAGCTCCACGGGGAGTCTGTTTCTCCCTCTGACCTTCTCCCCTCTCATGCTCTCTCTCACTCACTCTATCTCAAATAAATAAATAAAATCTTTAAAAAAAAAAAAAAAAAAAACCAGATTTGGGGGATGGGAGAACTGGGGACAGAGATACATGGATTCCCATGAAGTACTTGGTTAAGCATAGCATTTCTCCTAAAAAAAAAAAAAAAGAAAAAGAAAAAGAAAAAAAGCACAATTTGAAAAGTATGCATACTAGCATCAGTTGTCCACACCATTTGCTGTCCAAGAATTTAAAACCCTTAAATACCTCTTGTATCATTTTGTAGACATCGAAGGATCAGCAACACTACCAGCACCCATAGCCTGGTTGGCTGGTTCCTCCTTTGGCGTATGAGTGACCTGCAAAGTCTACTGAGCCCAGATTACTCCTGCATATATCACACTGCCTATGGCAGCATGCTGTTGTAAGCAAGACTCAACCTGCTCTACCTACAGCTGTTTAGAATATTAGTCTTTCTGCTTTTTGTGTTTGTTATAAATGGCAAGAATAAACTGATGCCTACTAAACATTTTCTTTCCAAGGCTACATCAAATATTTTGGCTCAAGTCGAATCCTTTTTTACAGCATTAATAAAATTTATCATTAAAGGTATTGCTTCTAATATTTATATATTTTTTTCATTAAGGAGAACTCAATTTATAGGGTTAAGATCTACTTTCCAATTTAAAGAACAAACCAAAATTAAAGTTTGGACTGGCTTTTGGCTCATCACATGTTATGCAAAGATTTCCAAAGAATGACAAGCTATAAAGAGCAAGGATTAAACTGAAAATCATAGTTAAGTGGTCAGTTATTCCTAACTTCCTTTAATGTCATCAATCACAAATATCTAAATACCTATATCTCAGCAAGCATTATGATGCCATAAATTCTGAGGGATGATTGTATAATAAGAGCTACATGACTATGGAGCTTTGAAAATGACCATGACCTGTGTGGGAGGATTTTAAGATGATTATTTACTATAGAATTGTTTACAGTATATCTCCACCTTGGTGATTAAGCATGATATTCTCCGGCTTCAGGTCTCTGTAGATGATCCCCTTTTGATGTAAATGTCCCAAAGCCATGGAGATTTCTGCCAAGTAAAAGCTGTAAACAAAAGTGATTTAATAAAATTAAAAAGAGTAACATACTCAAAGCAGTTTACGTATGGAACAAAATTCCTTGAAAGAAATAGACATGCACCAAAGACCAAATTAGTGGGGATGGGGGTGGGGATGGGGGAAGGAGATGGCATAGGATGCTGCCAAAAGGCATGGCGACATTTATGTTTCACTTATTTAGTGAAACTATAAAATGTTTTATTTCATTATTAGAACATACTACTAATTACAAAGAAGTCCAGAATATGCCAAACTGTCACTGGTTTTTGTTCTGTCTGTTCCTAATAGGCATTAGGCCAATAGTCATTCAGATCAAAGCAAATTTCTCCCACCCACCCCCAATTTTAAAATCCATTAGGACACAGGAACTTTGTTGTTCTCAGAGATTAAGTCTTAGTTTCGAAAGATACCTTATAAATAATCTGACCCTTAGAAACCCACTCATCCCTTAATATAGCTGTATATTTATATACAGTTCATGCCCAAAGTATCTGCCCTCCCTCCTGCCAGCGAGCCCACAACTATAAACTGTGTGACACTCAAATTTATCTACCTCAAAAGAATAAAGGGCTGAGTCAACCCTGTCTGGATTCGAAAAGCACAAGGCACTGCAATACTGTCTGCATAACAATGTTGCAATCCTGCAGATTACTCCAGGATGGAGAGGGTGTGTCCTGGAGGACTGAGGCAGTTTCACAGCCAGCAGGACCACAAATACAGCCTCCAACACGGCTCAGAGAGCCTCCTCCAAAAAAGGGTACTTCATCCCTAAGGCTCTTAAATGCAGCTTCTGTGTTAGAAAAGGCCTGAAATTAAACAATGGAATGCAGTTTGGTAATTAAGGTAGAAAAAAACATTAAAGTGTTTTCTATTTAATTAATGTGTAGGATAAACTGATTTATTGTTACCCAATACTGTCATCTCACAAAAGGATGTGTATATTTTTAATCTGGATGCCATCTTAAGAAATATAAGGGTAGATCCCATCCTGGCCATAGAATCAATCCACAGATGATGTGTGCTGGTTTATCACCTCCCTAAGACTGCACCTTGGGAACTGGAAAGTCTAAAAAAAAAGAGGAAATGATTTCTGATTTCTGATACTTTCCATTGTTTGGGACATAAAGTTTCACCGGAAAACCACACTCACCCACAGCCAAGGCAGGCAGCTTACCAATTCAAGGAAAGAAAGCCCCAGTGAGAATGGTTCTGTTAGGAACTGGCGTGAAGAGCGTTCCACCCAAGGCCTGGGGGCAAAGGAATGATGTGACCTCCAAAAGCTGCCCCATCCCAAAGATGCTTCTCCCCCTTGAAGTCCTGAGTGACTGACTGGCTCCAGAAAAATTTATTGAATCATTTGGCTGCCCACAGTGGGAATAGGGCTTTGCTTTTAATTCTATGAATCATTACCTGAATTGTATGAAACCACAAAAATTTCACTTACCAGGCTGTGTCTTCCATAAATATTCCCTCTCTTTCTAACTGCATAAATAATTCTCCTCCTGTAAAGAAAAGGAAAAGACATTAGAAATAAAACAATCTTCATTTCCAACCCATTTCGAATGAGAAGGTTGTGCTTTCTCTTGTAACCACAGTTAAAAGATATCAGTCCCTTAAAACTAAAAAACAGATCCTAAAAGCTATAGGTTTAAAACTAAGTCTTTGGGATTCTATTTTTAGCAGTGTTATCTTATGTGAAATATATGTTTTGGAAGTCTAGGTTTTATATCTTTAAACTTCAAAATAGTCAAGATTCCAGACCTGAAGCTAAAAAAATAATCTTGGTTAGAACTTCTCTCACATTTACCCTAAGCAGAAAAATGTTAGTATATAATTAAGCCACCCTTACAAATTAAAATTAGTGAATGTTCTTATTCACTAATTTTATTATTTATTTCCAGATCAAATTTAATATTTTCAGATCTCTTAATCTAGAGGAACCTAGCAGCAGCTTTGTTAAAAGCATGGCACTGTTTTGAATATCAAAGTAAATAATGACAATACTTATATTCCACTGAATAATCTTAGAATTCATGAGCCCACAATGATGTAAATCAATGAAAAGACCAACAAATTAAGTAAATTTCAAAATGGGAGAGAAGGGAAAGCTCTCTGTTATAGTAGAATGTGAAATAAATGAATGAGGCATGATGGAAGAAAAATCACTTGGCAATCATTACAGTTAATTGTTTCAAGCAAGAATCAATGAATGCTAAAATTGTATGTGAAAGCCTGAAGAGAGACAAGATATTTCAATAATCCTAAAATATCTCAAGATACTTATACATTACAAAGAGAAAACTTCACCAGGGAAAAAACTGGCCAACATCACCTTATAAATGTGATCAAAGTGAGTATCAACAGTAATGGGACAAAGATATAAACATCATGTACCTCCTGATCTGACAGAGGACACAATGTCACTTCAGTAGTCCTCCAAATGCATAAACTGAAACTATCTTGAGGAAATATCAGATAAGCCCAAATTGATGCATTCTTTAAAATCACTGGCCAATATTCTTCAAAAACGTTAAGGTCACAAAAGATAAAGAAAGACTGTTCTAGATTAAAGGAAACTGAGAGATATTACTATATTAATGTTAATTTCCAGTTTTGATAATTTTAGTAGAGTTAAGATACTGCCATTGATTTTAGAAAATATAAATGGAGTACTTAGGGGTAATGGGAAATCAAGTCTGAAACACTCTCTTAAGCAATCCAGAAAAAAAGTATATTTATACATATGCATGTATATATATACATGCACACACATATGTATACATATACGTAGAGAGGGAGAAAAAAGGATGAAACAAAACAACTGCAAAATAATAACACTTGGGGAATCTAGGTGAAGGATATGTGGGAAGTCTTTGTACTACTTCTGCAACTTTTCTGCATAAATCTGAAATTATGTCAAAATAAAGTTACTCCAAAAATGGCAACAACAGTCACAAAAAAGTGGCTTAATTCTTCATCTTTCTGTTTCATGTTACAGGCCACTGTGAAACCTGTTTTTCAGAAAACTCAAATATCTTGGCTGGAAATATATATCTGTGATCTAGAAATGATAAGAAGCAACAGTTTCAAGGAGGCAGTAATCCCTGGAAATTGTGGATGTCTTCCTATGTGAACTCCACAGTCTATCAAAAAGACGACACTTAACCAAAAATCCTTCTGTTTAGAGATGCAATTTAAAAAATACTCAATCTCTTAAATACTCTCAATAAGTTTTCCATTTGAGTTTAGACATGCTTTGATGGTTCACTGGAACTACAGTATCCTACCCGAGCGCTGTCAACGTGATGTCTATATCAATTAGGTGTTTGTTATTTTACGTAATCGATTACAAAGGGATTAGGATTAAAATAAAAGTTTACAGTTGGGGGGGGGGCGCCTGGATGGCTCAGTGGGTTAAAGCCTCTGCCTTCGGCTCAGGTCATGATCTTAGGGTCCTGGGATCGAGGCCCGCATCGGGCTCTCTGCTCAGCAGGGAGCCTGCTTCCTCCTCTCTCTCTCTGCCTGCCTCTCTGCCTGCTTGTGAACTCTCTCTGGGTCAATTAAATAAATAAAATCTTAAAAGAAAAATTTTACAGTTAGGGGAAAAAACCTAACCTTTAAAGTTCCTCATATTTGTCTACAAAAAGAAACATATGGTCACATCTGAATTCCTTATACCAATGTATTTGTCAATTTTAAGAACTATTTAACCACACTGGGGAAAAAGCATTTTTCCACTGGAAAATAATGTTTAACCCAGTTTCTGGAGCAAATGCAAATAATTACATCAAACTGAGGGTACTGACCGCTGAGATACTCAAGGATGAGGTAGAGTTTTCCACCGGTCTGAAAGGCATAAATTAAATCCACAATGAAGGGATGCTTTACTTCCTCCAGAATATTCCGTTCTGCTTTTGTATGAGCTGTATCTTTAGCATTTCTTACTATCATTGCCTAAAGGAAAAGAGATGATCTATAAGAACAAAACAGTAGACATTTTTACTCTACAGTAACTGGAAATTCTATTTTGTGCTTTTCTTGCCAATATTAAACTATTAATCATAGTTCCCTCTAGAGTCTGAGATAGGAGTAATGGAAGACACTCCCTTCTTATATATATCTGCACTGTTTGGATTTTTTGCACAGTGAACAGGTAAATAACAATCTAAAAATACCTTTTTAAAAAATGTAAATAGATGGAGTTTATTAATATATTCACTAACTGTTCAAGGTCTACTATGCTCCAGGCTCTGTAGTAAGAAAGAAGAACTGACAGAAGTCTCCAGCTGTTGGGAGTCCCAAGTCTCAGAGAAGAGACAGAAGTCAATGCAGGTAAGCACAAGGTGCTATGGGAGAACAGAGGAACTACAGCTGACATAGCAAAAAGTGTTCCAGGAGGTGGCAACACCTAAACTGTATCATGAAAAACTATTAAAATGAAATGCAGAGGGTAAAAAAAAAAGCATTTCCAGTGCAAAAGAGGCTTGACAGGACTTGTCTAGGAAATCTATAAGTAGTTCAGTATGGTTAAAAGTAGCTAGAGATTAGGCTGGCATTGTAGGTGGAGACCAGGAAATGGAAGGCCTAGGTCTCTAGGCAAAAGAATTTGAATCTTATCTTATAGGGAGAGGAAAAGTGTTGAGGTTCTGAAAATAAGTAACCCTTGGCTTTAAGACAGATAGTTTTAGTAGTAGTTAAGAGTTTTAGGGAAGAAATGAGACCAGTTGGGAGGCTAGTACCATAAACTAAGTAAAGTAAGACCAGTAACTAAAAATATGAGGTGGGGGGCACCTGGGTGGCTCAGTCAAACATCCCAACTCTTGATTTTGGCTCAGGCTGTGATCTCAGGGCAGTGAGATTGAGCCCCCACATTGGGCTACACGCTGGGCAAGGAGCCTGCTTAAGATTCTTTCCCTCTCCCTTCCACAGTCCACTTCTCTTAAAAAAAAAAAAAAAGAAAAAAGAAAAAGAAAAAGGAAAACGAAGGTGGGAAAAAAATTTTAAAAAGAAAAGATAAAGATGTATTATCAGCACTTGCTGACTAGGTTGAGAAGAAATGATAATACCATGGTTTCTGCATAAGTAATAAGACAATGGTTAGCATTCAACAACAGGAAATGGAAGTCAAAAAAGTTCTGGGAAAACGTGCATTGTTTCGAACATGTTAGATCTAAATTCTAGGACTAAGTTCAGATATATCTCTAGTAACATGAGAAAGTACACACACAAGATTATTAGTTGCAGTATTTGTAAAAGTGAAATGTTAAAAACAACCTCAATGCCCATGTATAAAATACTGGATAAAAACCTATGGACTATCTACCTAATGTATAAAAAAAGCTATAAAAAGAATGGGGGGGTCCTGGGTGGCTCAGTCGTTAAGTGTCTGCCTTAGGCTTAGGTCACAATCCTGGAGTCCTAGAATCAAGCCCTGTGTCAGGCTTCCTGCTCAGCGGGAAGCCGGCTTCTCCCTCTCTTTTTTTTTTTTTTAAAGGGTTTTGAATTTTTTTTTTTTTTAAGATTTTATTTATTTGACAGAGAGAAACACAGCCAGGGAGGAAACACAAGCAGGGGGAGCGAGAGAGGGAGAAGCAGGCTTCCCACCGAGCAGGGAGCCCGATGTGGGACTCGATCCCGGGTCTCCAGGATCATGACCCAAGCCGAAGGCAGTCACTTAACCAACTGAGCCACCCAGGCGCCCCAGGCTTCGCCCTCTCTTACTGGCCCTGCTCGTGTTTCATCTCTAGCTGTGTTTCTCTCTGTCAAATAAATAAAATCTTAAAAAAAAAAGGGGGGGGAATTTCTCCATGAAAACAAGGTACAAAAGAGCACACATGGCATAAGTATCACAGTATGCTACCTTTCGTGTAAGAAAGGGGAAATAAGAATATGTACCTGTATCTCCTTTTATCTTCAATAATGAACACAACTAAGATAAACCAAAAGCTAATGATAGTGGAAAGGTAAGAAAAGTAATGGGACTAGACTTCTGAGAACACCTTCTGAGTAAAGCTTCAATGCTTTTAGCTTACCTAAATTTTTTTTCTCTTACCTAAATCAAATATTATTGTGATTATAAAATGGGGTTTTTAAAATTCTGAACAATGTTAATGTTTTATACATTCCAAAAATAAAATTAAATCAACAAGGATAAAACTGTGAACACAACAGAAATACATAAACGCAGCTGAATAATTATGATAGTTTTACTATAGGATAAAAAGATATTTAAATAAATTTACACAGCACACTCTAATGACATAAATGTAAGCATTATAAAAATTGCAAAGAAAGCTTAAACCACACTTATTAACAGCTTAAACCACACTGCTAACAGCATTGATATTGTAATTCTCAAACTATTGTGCATATCTTATACAACCGAGCAAATGAGTGAATTTATTCATGTTACTACCAGGCTTTTCACCGTGGAAAACCAGAGATGTAAATATGGACTGAGAGAAGAAAAGCCCTATGGAACTACACTGGAATTAGGGACACCAACTGAAGCCATGATTTAAAAAGAAAAACCTCTTAGCTCTACCCACTGAAAGAGCCAGAAACAATGACACTTTAGTACAAAGAAGGAGAGCTGGCACCCAGGTCTTGGTTTCTCCACCAAAATAAACTAGGGTTCCTTAGAGAAAAAGATGGTTCTAAGCCAGGGTCAGGGAAAGTCAGGGAAAGTGTAAGGGAACTCTGGAGCACTCTATTACACCAGGAGGTACTCAAAAACTGACAAGGACATATCAAGGACATAGAAGCCATCTTAACAGAGTTCTTGCTAACAAAATTTGGGACAATTTGAGAACCAAAGTGAATAATGAAAAAAATGATAACACGCTGAAAATAAAAAGTCCATACTGACTCTTCTTCTTTTTTTGTTAAGATTTTATTTATTTGACAGACAGAGAGAAAGAGACAGTGAGAAACGGAACACAAGCAGGGAGAGTGGGAGAGGAAGAAGCAGGCTTCCTGCTGAGCAGGGAGCCCAACTTGGGGCTCACTCCCAGGACCCTGGATCATGAACCGAAGACAGATGCTTAATGACTGAGCCACCCAGGTGCCCCCATACAGACTCTTAAAAAATTAAATTTAAAAAAGTATAAAAAGCTCTTTTTCTAGAAGAATGACAAATAGAGAAACAAAAGATAAAGAGAAAGAAAAGTCTCCATTTTGTAATCACCTTAGTAATACTTGATTTTGATAACAAACAATGGATGATAAAAACATTGGGGAAAAATTATTAGAATAGGGGTGCCTGGGTGGCTCAGTTGGTTAAGTGACTGCCTTCAGCTCAGGTCATGATCCCGGAGATCCAGGATCAAGCCTCACATTGGGCTCCCTGCTTGGTGGGAAGCCTGCTTCTACCTCTCTCGCTCCCCCTGCTTGTGTTCCCTCTCTGGCTGTGTTTCTCTCTGTCAAATACATAAAAATCTTAAAAAAAAAATTATTAGAATAGAATATTCATATCCCTATTATACCATGCACTGAGGACATAATACTCTTACAAAAAGTATTTAACCTAAATTTAAGTGTTTTCATGAGTAAACAATGAAACATATCTAAATTAAAAAATATTCTGCAAAACAACTGGCCTGCGCTCTTCAAAAAATGTAAATGTCACAAAAGACAAAAGGGTGGGAAATGACTCTAGAATAAAAAAACTAAAGAGATGGGACAACTGAATGTATATGTGATCCTTGAGTAAATCCTAAACATTAAAAATAGCTATAAAAGATACTATCCATACAGCTGAGGAAGTCTGAGTATAGACGATATATTAAAATACAGCACTGCAGGGGCGCCTGGGTGGGTCAGTCGTTAGGCATCTGCCTTCAGCTCAGATCATGATCCCAGGGTCCTGGGACTGAGCCCCACATTGGGCTACATGCTCAGCAGGAAACCTGTTTCTCCCTCTGCCCACTCCCTCTGCTTGTATTCCCTCTCTCACTGTATATGTCTCTCTCTCCCTCTATGTCAAATAAATAAAATCTTTAGAAAAACAAACAAAAAACAGCACTGTTTATCAACAGTAAGTTTCCCAAATGTGATAATTATACTGTGATTGTGTGTGAAAATGCCCTTACTCTTAAGAGTTGTTACAAACTAAAGAAAATAAAGGTGAAACACCATAGCACCTACAATTAACTTTCAAATTGTACAGCAAAAGAATAAAATTTTTGAATATGCATAAATATACATATATATGTTGTTGGTTTTTTTTTTTAGATTTCATTTTTATTTATTTGACAGAGAGAAACACAGCCAGAGAGGGAACACAAGCAGGGGGAGTGAGGGAGGGAGAAGTAGGCTTCCCGCCGAGCAGGGAGCCCGATGTGGGACTCGATCCTGGGTCTCCGGGATCATGACCTGAGCCGAAGGCAGTCGCTTAACCAACTGAGCCACCCAGGTGCCCCAATATACATATATATGAAAGAGATGGAGAAAGTGGAGGTAGACAAAGAAAATATGATAAACTTAATTGGTGTTCACTATACGATTCTTCCAACTCTTTGGGAAGTTTGAAAAATTTCAAATATTTTTTAACTGCTCAGGAGGTTTGAATTTTTTAAATAAATAATTTGAGAAAGTCTGTGAAGCAAGAGACTAAGAGATAAGGTAAAAATTAGTAAGCAGAATCACATAAGTAAACATAGTTTCAAAATGCTGTGGTCAATAGCTTCAATGTAACAGAGAGGTAAATTAGGATGAATTAAGTAAAGACCACTGAATTCAGCCATTAGGAGACTGGGGGTGACAAGAGTTTCATTGAAATAGTAGTCATTAAGTCAAAATAGAGTGAATGAAAAAAAATAATAAGACATGACTTCTCAAGAAATTCAGCTATGGAAGGCAAAGAGGGTGGAAGCTATCAGAAGACTTTGTGTGAAAGAAGAATTTGTTTTACTAAATATGGCAAAGACATGAATAAACTTAAACAAAGAAAGAAGTCAGGTAGAGGACTGAAAAAGAGAAAGAAGTAACAAAGACCCCTAACAGGCAGAAAGGGATGGGATCCAAAACATAAAGAGAGGGTTTAACCTTAGAAAGCTGAAGGAATACAATCCCTATAACACCGGAGAGAAGAAATTAAAGACAAGTAACAACACAGATTTATATGGTATTAGGGGAAGGGATTAGAACAAGAAGTGGAAGGACATCACATGTGACCGCCTCAAATAGGAAGAGGCAGTCTACTAAAGAGGTAAGTAGGGACTGATAGCAAAGTTATAGAAAATGGAAGAAGCTGTCCCCGGTAAGACATAAGTAAGAAGTAAGTAAGAAGTAAGCCCCAGGGTATGTTCCACATACAGTTATTGCACAAAGAATTTGTCCAGGAGTGCCTGAGCAGCTCAGTCAAAGGTAAACATCTTTGGCTCAGGTCATGATCCCAGGGCCCTGGGATAGAGCACTACATTGGGCTCCAGTCCCACATCAAGTAGAGAGCCTGCTTCTCCTTCTCCCTCTGCCCAACACTCTCCATGCTTGTGCCCCCAACCCTGTGTGAAATAAATAATAAAATTAAAAAGAGAGAGAGAGAGAAATAGCAGATGAATACTGAGGGCCCAAATGATTTGGGGACTATGAAATTGACCTAGCAGCAATCTACAAGTTTATGTGATTTCTGCCAGCAATGCCTCAGTAGCTGAGATATAGGAATAAAGGTGCATTAACAACTAAACTAAACTATTAGGAGTAGGACTTTCCTAAGCATAAGGTCAATGGGACTAGCAAGGATTGAAATGGCAGATCATGCTGATTAGACTGGATTCAGAATAAAGTGAAATAAAAAGGGGGTTAAGAACTTTAGGGAAAAACCCAGAAAGGTCAAAGGACTAAAAGGTTGAGAGCCAAAGACTAAGCATTGTGGGAATAGAGAAGTGAGAAAGTCATTATATTCTATTATAGTCCAATACTTCAGAGGTGGAGAATACAGCCATGGGGGCTAGTAAAGTGGAATGGAGGTGAAAGCTGATAGAGCTGAGATCAAGGAATTAGAAGGCTAGACTATTGATTACTTATTTAATATAAGGACAGCAAAGACATACAGGATGACAAAACTTAGAAGAAAAAAAAATGATAAAAAAGGTGAGGGAGGTTCAACCTCAAAGTAGAAAGGATTCTGACCACAAGATAAAAAAAAAAACAAACTGTAAAAATAAGCTTAACGGTTCTGTCCTTGAATTATATGGTAAGCAGAAGGAGAGGGAGAGACCACATTTGCCTCAAATGCTAAATCCTAGTATCTAGCACAATGCCTGGCACATTGCCAGTTATCAACTGATTCAATAAAAGAAGGAATGAAGGAACTATGACCAATATGTTAACCACAAGCCTTTAGCTAAACAGTGTAAAATTTACAGTGTGGGCTGAACTAATATCATGGGCAATAGTACTTTGCTTCCAAGGTACAGTTTTCTTGCAACTGGTAGGAAAGAGAAAGTCTTTTCCTCAATATTCTACCCTGAGAAAATATCCAAATGGTACTGTTCCTGTAAAAAATCCCAGAAGAGCCTTTAATTCTGCAAGATAAAGTTATCTCTGAGCTCTGCATCTCCACGACAGTCCCGAGGCCTCCTGCAGAGGTTGTGGTTGGAGACAGTTTCCATCCTGGGCAACTCGAGGACTGGAGTGAACCAGAGGCAGGACAGGTGCCCCCTCCAGTCGGGGCTGGTGTCAACAGCAACAGCTGGACCTTTAAATATGGGATCAGGCAACTCCAAACAATCTGGGCCCAGTGAGGTGCCAAACAAACTCATTATCTCAGGATCTCTTGTAATCTCCATCCCGCAGGGGCCCACTAACAGCCAATTGAGAAAAGTGACTTCATAACCTTCAGCAAAAAGGAGGAGACCAAGAAAAAGAAGAAAAAGAAGGGTAACAAGACCCAGGAAAAAAAAAGAGAAAGGGAACAACAGAAAGACTGACAACAGTGACCAGTGAGGTCACTTCATGGAAACAAGCCATTTAGCCAGTTTTTGTAATAATGGCAAATCTCTCCCATGTACTAAGTCCCTGCTCCTTTCTCCTACCTCCTTGAGCCCTCTCCCATAGACCTCAGAAATCTGCAGGAAGTTCCCTGTATCTGTGTAGATCCCACAGAACAGGTTTTGTCTTGAAAGCTTTACTACGTCTGGTGTTAACTCTTTCTCTCCACTCTGGCTTATTTTCAGAACCTAAAAAGCGATCCAAGTTTCCTTTCTTCTCCATTGCAAAGCAGAGGCTTCCCAGTCCCACAGTGAGAGGTTGGACTCTCTGCCCCGCGCTCCAGGGATGCTGTCTTGATGACACTTGCAGGGCAGGCACAAAGGTTTTGAGATTGAGCAGCTGGGGGGTTGGGGCCACCAGGTTTGTGTGGTCATGGCAGTGCATGAGCGCCAGATGAGACTAGCTGGCACGAGGAGGGCTGGCAGGAAGAAAGGAACAGCGCAGGTTCCCAATACAGGGGGGAGTGCAAAACAAAAGGGGACCAGACTTCCTAAACTTTATGACTCAAGAGGCGGTGCCCCCCTTCCACAAACAAAACTGCCCCACTGATGAGGCTCTAGGAAGCCTGGAGTCTGTCAGCTGGCTGTGGTGTCATGATCCCTAAAACCCGCATTACACCAACAAGACAACAGCTCACTGTTGCACGGGGCCCACAGAGGCGATGGAGGCAGATCTGATGCATCTACCATGAGTGTCCTTGTGCTCACTTCATTGTACATTCTTTTGCATACGATGTTTATAAAAGACCCAGGTCCTTTTCCCACACATATGCAAAAGCAAATGCAAAAGAAAACCCCAACACCTCACTTTATGCTGTTTGTTGTTTGATAGATTTATTTAAAAAGAGAAAAATCTGTTAACGATAAATCTTTAAAAAGAAATATAATGACTACCGTTCCCTCAACTTTCCTCAAAAGAGAATCCAGTCTACAGCCATTTAAATGACCACTGATGCTACAGAAGTGCTTTAAGAGAATTGTCTGAGACATCTGTCTTATACTGGCCACCTGCCAATCACAGTTTTACTCTTTCAGGTCACTCTAGGGGTGCCTCTTGTATGTATTAATTCCTAAATAAAAAGATATTTCACTTTTCTAAGAAACAATTCTGTGCACTTTGAATACACAACCTACTCTAGCCAACTACATCAAGACCCTGAAATTGAAGAAAAATCATTGTTTTCTCTAACTTTTCAATTCTCAAATTCTGTGCTTTGTCTTGGTGTACTAGTCCACAACTCCTCTTTGGTTTAGTTTGCCTTTTTTAGAACACTCCGAATTGCTAATCTTGCTAACATCTATGATGTTACCTGAAATCAATCTCCCATATGTATGCTGTATGCTATTATAAGACTCCTGAAATATACGTACTCTGTGCTTATGTATGTAAATGTTAACACAACTATTACTTAGAGTGAACTTTAAGCTTTATTGTTGAATGTAATTCCATTCTATTTCCTTTTGGACACCTGTGAAAAAGTGTAGTAGTAGTCTTTTTTAACCACTGTTTAATCAGCTTTTGTGTATGAAAGACACGGTAAAATTTCTTTCTTAAATAAAAAAAAAAAAAAAATCCCAGAAGAACTGAAAAATTCACAGACTGTCCGGATGCAAATACCTCATTTACAATAAGGAGACACGTGGCTTTACTCTGATTTCATCTTCAAGGTTGGAAAGAGAGATGTTCTTACTACATACTGAGTTCAAGAGGGTTAATAATAATAAAATCAAAATAAAGAAACTCAAAGAAGGGGGCGCCTGGGTGGCTCAGAGGGTTAAGTCTCTGCCTTCGGCTCAGGTCATGATCTCAGCATCCTGGTATGGAGTCCCACATCGGGCTCTCTGCTCAGCAGGGAGCCTGCTTCCCCCTCTCTCTGCCTGCCTCTCTGCCTATTTGTGATCTGTCAAATAAATAAATAAAATATTAAAAAAAAAAAAAAAGAAACTCAAATGCAGCATACAGTCATCTTATCTAGTAGAAATTAAAATTCTGGACTTAACCCTATGCTTGGGGCAAGAAAAATCCTGAGAGTGGTAGGGAATGGTAACTAAGCAAAAGGAGAGGCAAGCAAGTTGGGTCTTGGACACCTGGGGCCAAAAAGGAGGTCTCACATTTAGCAGTAATTAAATTGTCTGTGGATTTCCCAATACACTGCACCTATCCACCATCAGTGGAAAAACAACACCCTCTTCTTTTTGTTAAAGATGCCGGTGCCAGAAACATATCTGATTTATGACTAATTATGGTCAGTCTTGATTATAAAATATATCAAAAGGAATAAATTAACCTAAGAATCCTGACCAGTACTTCTTTCAACATTTCTAGGACAAGCATTGTTATATTATTTCCAATTAGATACCTAGTATGTTTTATAGATCACAACAAAATGATTCCAATGGGAAAGCCAAATAGTGGATTAATACTGACTTATTGATACAGAAAACGATGTTCCAGAATTATCTAAACTGCTTCTTTTAAGACAATCACCAGGGGTGATCTCAGCTGACTCAGTCAAAACAGCATGTGATTCTTGATCTCGGGGTCATGAATTCAAGCCCACGTTGGGTGTAGAGATTACTTAAACTAACAAACTAAAAAAAAAAAAGACAATCACCAATAAAGTTGTGGTCAAATTTGTTCCTCAGCTTTTACACTAATAAGTCACGTATATTGCTTAAGTAAAAATCAGGAAGATAAAGATCGAAGTATTCAAACACTGTAATTTTTGTTAAAAGTCGTTTTTGTCTTTTAATATAGTTTTCTACTAAGACTTGTTTTAAGACAGTGGGATCTTTTCGGAAATCAATCCCAAACAAAAAGAACAAGAAACCAAACACACAAATAAAATAAAATAAAACTAGGAAATGCATCTAACTCCACACTTCAAGAGGTCAAGAAAACAGAGTGGGATAAAGCAATGGTACATGACCCAGCGGAGGAGAGTATGGTCAAAACTAAATGCCTGCACACAGAACTCAAAAGAAGCTGATTCCACCTATAGAACCCTAGTAGGTTCAAAATTGGAATAAAAATAAAAAGCAAGCAAGAAAAAAAAGTCATTAGGGAATGCAGAGGGCATAAGGTAGAAGACTAACAACAGGTAGATTACTAGTACTTGGAAAGGTGTATTCTCCAGGAAAAAAAAAAAGTGAAAGATCAGTGCTAAAGTAAAAACTTGAATGCAGTGAACACTGAAAGGTTAAGATCTTCATCTCTTCACTCTCATCCAGGTCCAGGATGTTTTTTTACACAAAAGAAGAGGGTCTTTGTCAACACCAACTGACTACAGACAATGGTATGTGGAGGTTCTCAATTACCAGTTGAACCACATGACTGTCCTACACAGATGGAACTTTTGATCAGTTTTTCAGAGTTTCATGCTTAAATATGAACAATTTGTGAAGGACACCAGGCATCTAAAGGAGGCCTTTGACATGGAAGAAAGAGACTAAATCAAACTCAAAGAAAATAGGAACTTAGAAGAGATCCAATGCACAGAAAAAAAAAAAATTTAAAGAATTGTCACTAACAGCCTCAGAGAAATAAGAAAAGATAATGTACTCATAAAATAGGTTGCTATAAAAAGTAAAAATGAGGGGTGCCTGGGTGGCTCAGTCGGTAAGTGTCTGCCTTCGGCTCAGTAGGAAGTCTGCTTCTCCCTCTCCCTCTGATCCTCTTCCCAGATTGTGCTCTGTCTCAAATAAATAAAAAAATCTTTTAAAAAAATAAAGAAAGAAAAAAAAAGGGGGGGGG
>PITA01001956.1:0-13570 GCA_004023965.1 Spilogale gracilis
AAGAAAAAGGAAGGGATGGAGGGAGGGAGGAAGGGAAGAAGGAAGAAAGGAGGAAGAAAAAAGAAAGAAGAAGGGAGGGAGGAAGGAAGGGAAGGGAGGAAGGGAAGGGAGGGGAGGAAAGGAGAAAGAAAGAAAGAGAGAGAGGAAAGAAAGAAAAAGGAAGGAAGGAAGGAAGGAAGGAAGGAAGGAAGGAAGGAAGGAAGGAAGGAAGGAAAAGAATTTCCTTACAAATTCATCTCCACTGTACCACTACTGTATTCAGTGTATCAATGAGCAGATTTGGGACGCAGTGGGACATTTTAGTGGAAGAGATTTAAGGCCCTGGAATAATGTGTGCTTCATCAAGTCCACTTCAGAAAATCAAACAAGCTAGAATATGATCCTTTTTTCTGTTTTTGTCTTAATGGTTTTGGGATTGTTGTCAGTGGAAACAGCATACTTTGCAATAAAAATATTCCTAGCTGGCCAAGTGGCACATCTGGTCAGTCACAACAAGGGAGAGAAGGTACTCATTCATCCCCCAGCAGCCTGGGAGAGGCATCTGGGCGGGCCTGCCCCTGGGGATGTTGGCGAAGTGTCATCAGAGGAGACTAGGAGAGCTGGGATGATGGATTTCATAAGTGAGATCAGGAAAACTCGTCCAGAATAAAGTTTGGATGGCTTTATGAAATCATGGAACAGAAGACCTCCTGAGTGAGGACAATTAATCTATCCCTCTAGTGCTCCACAGGACAACATTGAAATCATCCCAGAAAATTCACTTTTTTGTTTTAATCTGCACAATAAGAAGCTCTTAAAACCTCCCTGGAGGATCCCTATAAATACCTCACAGCCTTCATGAGAAGAAAAGTTTTCCTTCCTAACCCAAATCCCTCTTGCTGAAATTGAAATCCACTCCCTCTTGTTTAGGGAGCAGCTGAGGATTTCATGCCTTGACCAATTTGCACCAACACATGAAATAAACTTACTGTTTTTTAGAAGATGTTGTGAAATATATCTGGTAGAATTCTTTGTTGCAAGTTCCAAATACCCAACTAAGTAACTAAACAACAAAGGTTCTTTGAGTGGGAGTGCAAGGTCTAGGAATGGAGGAGTCCCACAGGCAACTGAGTAGGACATGAGAAGCAAGAGAAAAGCACTGGGAGAGTGAAGGGGATGGAGCTGAAGACTTTCGACCCCCACAAATAAAAAGTGCAAACGTAAGTTGAGCTTTGGAACCTTAATAATGGCAGTAAGGACTTGGGTTCTTTTGTCTTTTCTACTCAGAGTCAGCTGAGAACTATTTCCCTCATGGTGGCAAAATAGCTACCATGGCTCCAGGCCTTACATCCTTATAACATACCATCCCTTCCACGCAACAATCCTGACATCCCCCTTGATGAGGCCAGTGTGGGTCACGTGCCTACACGTAAACGAGGAAACGGTATATACTGATTGGCCCCTGGACCTGGGAGCAAGGTTCCCAGAAGCATCAGGGTTTTGTGGGGAAGAAGGAAATACAATGAAAACCTTGGTACTCTTAGGGAGGGAGAAGGTGGGCGATTGGATGCTGGGTGATTGTGAAAACAAAAATCCCCGCAAAGTTAAAAAGCATGATATGACTTTCCGCATGTAAGATACCTCCTCAGAACTGCGGTTTGTTCACCTAGAGACCGAGATTTTTCACACCCACAGATCAGTGATGATGCGAATCACCTGGGCACTTGTTAAAGCTGCAGCTCCTCTCCTTCCTCCCCTGGAGCTTCATCAGTGGGTCAGGGATGGGGTCCGGGAGTTTATAATTCAACCCATTCTCCAAGTGATGCTTGGGAGACCACCTCACCCCTACAACCCACCCCAGCACATGCTATTCCTGATCCTACAAGCAGGGGGGGGGGGTACACGGGGGCTGCAAAGATCTTCATGGTGATGGGGACATGCTCAAATGAAATGCATTCTCCATGTAGAAGAGACTGCCAAAAGATGCTTCTGGACCTGGCCATTGTGAGTACTGGTCAAAGTCTACGGGTGACAAAGAAAATAGTTGCTGGCTGTTGTTGGGCATGATGTGTGTGAAGGATGCCGAGCTGAGCGCTTTGCATAGATGTTCTCCTGTGAGTGATGCATCTCCTTCTGCAGGAGATTTTCGGGCAAAGCGGAGAAGACTATCCTTCCAAAACATTCTCATGAAGAAGTAAGGAAACTTTATGCTATCTAAAAATACAAATATGTAAAAATCCCCGCATAAGTTTTATTTGGTATCTATATATTTAGTATCCATATAATATCCAAAAATCACTATTTTGTCAAAGTTTCTTCAGTTGAAGTCAGTTGGAGCAGTTTCAATGTACTGGAAGGACCCCTGAGGTGGCCAGAGCCTCCACATGTCTGGGAGGCAAACAGCTGGAGCTGGAGGGCGGTCAGGGTCCACATGGGACTGCCTGCATTTCTGCTCCTCTCCAAATGCTCCCAGCACTTCCCCCTGCCCCCACACACCCGCTTCCCCGCCGCTCCCGGTTACACCTCACCTCTGGCCAGTCCCCTGCACCCAAAGGCGATCTTTACATCCCAGCTGCAGGTTCTGAAGGGAGACTCTGGTCCGCTAAGCAAAGGCAAGGTGCCAGCCTCGGGTCCAGTTAGATGTGACCGGGAAGAAGGGGGCTGGGTGGTACCACCATGGGGCCAGAGTCAGCTTCCACTGGGAGAAGGAACTTAGTTCTCAGGGAAAAAGAAAAAAGAGAGAGAGAGTCATTAGAGCTGAGAAAATGCCCCCCAAAGGGCCATTGACGCAACTACTATAAATCCCATAGCTCTTAAGTGAATTTTTATTGCCTTCATCCCAGAGGGCAGCTGGAAATATTTTTTTAAAAATTGTGGTGTGTCTATACAGTGCTGGACACACTTGTGGCTGTCCCACCCGACTGCAATAACCCCTCCGTCCTCCAGAGTCCAAGGCCAGCATGTGGGAGCCCGTGTTTTGGAGGAAGAGAGAGAAACCAGATGCTTCTTGGGAGCTCTTGACCTCACAGGTAGCATCCTTGCAGAGAAATGGGAGGGAGTGCGGTTGCCTGTTAGAGGCCATTGGAAAAAGAGACTGGCTGCGTCTCCCTCGGCCCCCCAGACTTCCCGTGACCACCTCGTCCCTCCCTGGTGGGGCCTCGGAGCCCCTCGGTGGCTCGTGGTACCTTTTCAGCATTTCAGCCTTCGCTGGAGGCAGACAGCTCACTTCCTGGCAGCTCCAAGCTGCAGGAGACTAATAAAATGAGCCCTAATGAATGGATGGCTCTGCAGTCATATTGAACTCTTGGATTTATTCTTGTTGATAATTTGAGTGGAGGAGACCACAGGGACTCTTAGTGGTATAACGAGGAGATAAAATTCTGATGAATGAAGCATTACCTCGTTGCTTAAGGAATAGTGCATAATTAAGAGGGTTGTTGACCCTAATTGAAATGATGTTGCCAAGGTGAGCCAAATAGTGGTTCCGGACCAGAGAGAGAGTTTCCGGCCCAGGGCACTCTTCTGCAAGCGGAGGAGCTCACTCTGGTATGGGTGAAGGTTAGAAACGAGCTTCACTCTTGGAGCTTTGTAACCTGGATATGGAGCTAGACCTGAGGAGTGGTGCCCATCACATTCTGCCTTCCACAGGCCTTCCAACTAAGCAGAAAGGACCAAGAGAGATTCAGGAGGTCTGTGCGTTCCAGGCCTCCATTCAGGGTCTCTCTGCTGGGCACCTAGGTGAAGAACTTCCAGAAACTTCCAGAAAAAGTTAGCATGAAAAATACAGGCCTAGAGGCCAGCCCTGGCTCTGCTTCTCAAGGCCCCATGGGACCTTGGGCAAGTCATTTAACCTTTCTGGCTGTCAGAAAGGTCATCCAGGAAATGATGTTCCTTACCCGGCTGCTGTGAAGGTCGTATGAAATGTTCAAGTGCTTCATAAAGGTTGAAACACTGTACAGATACTGGACTATTCACACCCGAGTGCCTGAAATCAAAGCAAAAGGTTTTAGAACGTAAAAATATTCACTGCTGGGGCGCTAGGTGACTCAGCCATTAAGTGACTGCCTTTGGCTCAGGTCATGATCCCGGAGACCCAGGATCAAGCCCCGCATTGGGCTTCCTGCTTGATGGGAAGCCTGCTTCTCCCTCTCTCACTCCCCCTGTTGTGTCTCCTGTTGTGTTTCTCTCTGTCAAATAAATAAATAAAATCTTAAAAAAAAAATTCACTGCTGACGTATAGTACAAATGACATCAGACCCCGCTGCAGACCTCCTTATAATTCCTTAACACTACTTCTTGCCATAAGCAAAAGGCTGTCCCTTCCTGATGGTCCAACCTCGGCAGTATCTGACTATATTTGCAAATGCAGTACAAATGGATGGCAAAATGAAATTGCAAATCATGCAAAAAAATGAGGGATGTCATGAGGTCAATGCAAGTGATGTTGGAGAGGGCTCAGTTCAGGCCGCTAAACCACTGACCCAGGAGCAAGGCAGGGGAAGCCAGTTACCAAATTAAGAGAGGAGAGCAAAGTTAGTGTCGCTTCAAAGAACACAATTTGAGTAGGAAAGATTTTCAAGTAGCTCTTGGAGAACCACTTGAGTGATAAAACACTCAAGTATTTTGTAAAAATTACTGGTTTTTTTTTTGGATTGTGCTACAAAAATTAAGTGTGAAGAATTTAACATTAACAACCAGGCAATTTTGCTGGAAAATTTTCACATGTAAAAAGTTTATTTCATTTATTCTTTAAGAATTAGCTGATGGTTGGTTGGTATTATTAAAGTTTGGCTTATTTTTATAAAATCTTTTAAAGAGTGTTTAATTTTCTCCGCAAAATCACAAACCAGGATTTCTAGTGCCTGTGGTTTTGTTTGGCCTTCTCCCCCTCCCCCGCCTTCTCCCCCTTCCTTGCCTTCATCATGCATTCTCAGATGAGGAGGACTTTTTATAATTGTTGAGTTATCATGGCTAATTTAATTATTTCCCCGTCTCCCTCAATGGAAATCGTGTGGTCAGCCTTTTTCAGCCAAAGGGAGGGAAAGGAATGACTTTCTTAGCTCTTTGGAAATGGGAAGGCCCAGGGTGTCGCTCTTTCAGGGATAAAGCCAAAATGGCTTGGAAACAATACAGTGAGAAGAGGGCCCAATTTTTAGGGCAGAATTGATGCTGGCGGGCCAACCTGCATGCCCAGGGACAGGATGTGGCCCAGACTGGCTGAAAGGCATGAGCGCCATGGCCTTCGCACCCTTCACACAGTCAGGCTGCTCTTGGCTACTCTGGCTGGCTAGGCAGATGTACCCCGTGTCCCCTCCAGCAGCTCCATTGCTCCCTCCCCAAACTGAAGAGGACCAGACCTCAGCCAGAAGAGTCAGGGTTGAGGGAGGGAGTGCACCTGAGTGTCCCAGTGGGTTAAGAGGTTAAGCGTCTGCCTTCAGCTCAGGTCATGATGGCAAGGTCTGGGGTCGAGCCCTATGTTGGGCTCCCTGCTCACTGGGGAGCCTGCTTCTCCCTCTCCCTCTGCCCCTTCCCCTGCTTGTGCTTTCTCTGCCTCTCTCTCTGTCAAGAAATTTTTTTTAAGTTTGTTTAAAATTTATTTACCTGTCAGAGAGATAATACAAGCAGAGGGAGTGGCAGAAGGAGAAGCAGACTCCCCACTGAATGGGGAGCTTGACGTGCAATTCAATCCCAGAACCCTGGGATCCTGACCTGAACCAAAGGCAGACACTTAACCAACTGAGCCACCCAGGCATCCTATAAATAAAATCTTAAAAAAAAAAAAATTAAAACAAAGTTTGTTTGTTTGTTTGTTTTTAAAGAAGAGTCAGGATTTCAGGACATCCTGGATGACCCTTTATGAATAATTTAACTTATCTGTTCTCATCAGCATCCCTTGGAAATGAGCCCCCACCTTATCAGCAAATTGACTAAGGAATTCAACATGCCAGAATCCTTGGTACTTTACCTCTACAGGTTCTTGGCCACCATTCAGAGAAGATACGTAGCTGGAAGGTAAGATCTCAGGGTGCTGCTAGGAAGACTGGGTCCAAGTCACAATTCTACCACCTTCCTAGTTGTGTGACCTCAGGCAAATTACTTGACCCGCCTACACTTGGATTTTCCCTTCTGCAAAATGGGAAAGGGTTTCCTAATAGGTCTGCCTCATAGGGTTTGGGGTGTATCTCAGGTGAGACTCCCCAAAAGCAGAAACAGAGAGGAAGATTCATGTACAAGTGACTTATTTAGGACCTATCCCTACTAAGTCAGTTGAGGAAGCAGGCAGGGACCGGAAAAAGTCAAAGCAAGAGATGATTTCCCAGCCTGATCCTCACAGGAGCTTGGGAGGATGTTTGTACATCAGTTTGTCCTGCTTGCGAGGAAACTGGGCTTCCGTGCCTCTGCACTGGCTGCCCAGGGGCTGAGGGCCACCAAGGGTGGTAAGCCCCCAGCACTCTGCACCGTGGGCAAAGCATTCCCAGGTGCCATTACACAACCTGTGATGAGAGTCACGGGTGTAAACCATTGGAAGCATCATTATGGTAGAAGACCCAGGGATCTAGGCAGAGGACACATGGTGTCTGACATAGTGGGGGTTAAATGGGATGATGTGTGTACAGCACCTACCACAATTACTGCAGCTGTTTCCACCATAGTTCCAATGATAAAAATTTTATTGCCACCCTCTTGGGCTTTCCGCCAGGGGATCTGCACTCTGGGCCCACCTCGAGGAGCTGGTAGTCAAAGCCTCCATGCAGGTAAATAATACATTTAACTCACAGGAAAGAGAAAGGGCAGTAACATTTATCAAATGCCTGCTGTTCAAATGTCAGGTACTGGGCTGAGTGCTTTACATGAAGTGTCTCATCGACTTCTTATAACAGCCCCATCAGGTAGGATTCGTAACTTCATTTTTATGGCTAAAGAAACAGATCCAGAAAATCAAAATGAATTACTCACTGTCACACAGATGAAAAGCAAGGGAGTCAGGAGCTAAATGTGGCTACATGTAGGGAATCAAGCAACATGCTTTTCATCCAAGCTACAGAAGCTGCCCCTAAAAGGGGATATGGCAGCACCTACCTGTATTCTAAGCAGCAATGTTCCTAGCTAAAATAATACATAGCTCAGCTTCCCTTGCAACACAATTAAGTCATTGTGTATGGCTCCTTTAAATAAAATGGATTCCTTCCAGAAGTATTCTTTTTTCCCTTCCCACTTCTTTCTCTTTCTCAGAACACAGATGTGATGGCTGGTGCTCCAGAAGCCATCTTGGGCCATGGAAGCTGGTGACCTATAGATAAATTCTGAACTTAACCTAGGTATCTGATCTCATTTTATGCTAGAGAAAATAAACCTCTATGTGACTGAAGTAGTCTGTTTCTAGCTTGTTACTAGACTGGCCCTAATCCTAACAGATCCAGATTGTGTGACAGTTATGAGTTGTATTAAGAAAGATGTTATTATCTTGAATCAAAGTAAACTACCCACTTGCCCCAGGCCCTCTTTCCTGGAAGAATGTTGGCACATTTTTGTGTCAGGCATTTTGTGTCACGTTTTTTGACACGCTGTGAAACTGAGCCTGGTACGTCCCAACCCACAAGTGGCTTCCTAAACACAACAGATAATGTCAGATAAACTGGAAGTAGGCTGAGGTTTCAGAATATCCAGGGCAGATATCATTTACTACCTTCTGAAACTGGGGAAACTGGGCACATGCTGGGAAACAAAGCCCTGATCTGACGGTTCTCAGAAACCCTAGAACCATGCCCGTTGTCACCGGATTTCTATACTCCCCCATATATCCCCTTCTCCTGTTCTCTCATAGAAGCAGCAACTGGCTTTTCCCTGGGGAAGCAATGGCGTTTAGTTCTGTATCTCCCAGCCCCCTACATTTCTCGCTTTTCGACACCTTGTTTCTCTGATTGCGGTCCCAGGAAGTGGTGTGTGCCTGACCACCTGACAACAGCTCCAATCTATATTCTGCCATTTGTGGAAAGAGCTGGCCAGAAGCTTCTGTCAATAGTGGAAGCCCCTTGGTCCGGAGCCCGGCAGAAGGCTTACCTAATCAGGGATGGTTTGTCGAAGTAAATTTCACATGCAACTGATCCCAGCACCATGGGACTGGCTGCTGGAATAAATAATCACCGAACACTTATTGTTAGCCAGGCCTCATTAGAGATGGATTTTTGGAAATGGCATCCTGAAGGCTGCTTATCTGTCAATGCTCCTTTTAAGCATGGTAAGTGGTCCAGATCGGCTTTTCTAAAAAATGAGGCTGTTGCCATGGCCAGGTGCAATTCATCACGGCTACTGGTGTGGTGGGGGCCAAAGGAAGGGATGTGAAGTCCCGAGTTCACCTTTGGAACTTGCGGCTTCAAGTGCTGGAGGAAATCCGAGAAGGCGTTTCTCTGTAAAATGAAAACTTGATCAGAACCCTTCCGAAGAAGGGTATTGATGTCAGCATGACAATATGCCAGCTTCGAGTCATCGTAACTCCCCACACCGCTCTTCTATGTGTCTCCTGCCTCTCCTACTCTTCAGTGTATTTGACTAACTCTATGGGGATCACCTCGACAACAAAGATACACTGGCTGGAAAACAGCTCTGTCCTTGTTGATAGACTGAACTTAGAACAGAGAGGGTTCCTCTTTATTGCCTCCAGGCAGGGCTGTGACGGGGTGCTCCCTCAGGGGCCCTTGTTCCCCCACCCATGAGGGCAAAGACTGGCCACCGAGCTGAGCTCTCCACTCCTTGGGCACAATATAGCCCTGGTACATAGTAGGTGCTCCAGACACATATCAAGTTGAATTGGGATCTGTACACCCTCTCTCTGGGCTTCTTTTAACTGTGAGTAGTTTCTCTACCATGAGAATTACTAGCCAGGCCCGCTCACACACCCCACCCAGCCTCACTGCTTCAAAATAGGAGCACTCCAGCTAACCTCAGCGTGAGGCTGCGGGGGGATGGAAGCTTCTGGCAATATTAGTTCTAAGGCAATAGGACTAATAGCTCCTTGAGAGCCTAGCAAGTTAAAACCTCCCAGTTATCCTGTCAGGGGATGCTGAGGAACATCCAGATTCTGTTATTAGTGAGAAAACAGTGACACAGAGAGATTACTTGATTTGGGTCTAAGAAAATATCCAAAGGCAGAGATTCTCATGAACTGTGAAAATCTAGATTTATCATAAAAGCAAGTTAAGAAACACTAACTGAAAAAAGAAAGAAATGCTAACTTACTTTACAAAAGGATTCCTTTGTATTTCCTTAAACCTGCCAGGTATCTTTGTGTTTGTAAAACGTAGTTGTCAACCAAAAAATTGCAAGATACAAATTTCAGCATGATGTTTGGCCCACAAAGCAAGGATTGTGTGTCCACTGGAGCTTGGCTTTAGTCTATATCCATGAGGTTAGTGTAGAGCTCGTGCCCACATTTCCACAGAGGAGTCCGGGGTTCACTGGGGCGTGTCATCAAATGGTCTTCACCCAGTTTCACTGAGTGAAAAAAGGACGCAAATCCTGAGTCCTTTTGGGAATGGACTTGCCTTCAAGGGACCCAACTCAGCCATAGCTGTGATGCTAAGCTGAATAACTATTGGCTATTTTGCTCACCATTCTGGGGGCTTGCTTTCCAGGAGGAAAAAAAGAAAATAAGGAGTAAGATAAGACAACTTTATGTTCTTGTCAGATCTGATATTCTAGGATTCTAAATCAGGAGGAACAGAGGCAGAGGGATGGGAAAGTTAGAATGGGCAGGAACAGTTACCGGGTGCAAAAATAAAGAGGATGAAGACCTTTTATTCGAATTTCCACCAGTGCCCTATGAGTTGCTGTAGGATTACTCGTAAGAACACACTGGCCAAATGCGTCCCATCCAAGCTTGCCTTGAATTTGGGAAGGATGGTGTTCATGCAGGGTCCATTTCTCAACACCCACCAGCGAAGTATTTCCATTATCCATTTGGTTTCTAAAGCATCAAAAGGAGAGGTTCCTGTTTCAAGGAATCCTCACTGAGGCTGGGATGGGGAGAGCTTTCAAATTCTCTAAAAGTCAAGTTGCCCTCCTTAATGGCTTTCTCTGCAGAGACCAACCTGCAGGCTTTCAGCAAGAGGGACAGGGACAGTGTGTGGTGCTCAGACAGCCAGAATCTACTGCAGCAGCCCTTGACTTACGCTCTCTCCCCTTAAAAAACAAAAGCATGAAGTTTATGGATGTGTTCATGAAGGAGAGGTCTGCTGTAAAGAAAGATTCTAGGACATAAGTAATGGCCGGTGACAGTAGGGGCTTCAGGGATTCCTAACAAATTAGTGCTCCCTGCATTTCAATCTGTCTGTTCAGCCCATGGCTGGCGGCCCAGACCAGTTCAGCTTCTCTAGGAACAGAGAGAAAGAGAGAGAGAGAGAGCATGCTGTGTCATCCCCAAGACTCCAGGCCTTGGTCCTGCCAGGAAGGAATTAGAGGTGCTGGTTCATTTAGGGCTCAGCTTGGGGGTTTCCATTCTGCAGGGAGTATCATTTTCCTTTTCCTTGTAATGACTACGAATCCATTGTATCTTGAGTAGGCTACCATTGAGTGGAATGCCAGGTGATCAATGTCTATAGTTCTAACCTGCTCTCCATGTTTCTATGAATCCAAGAGATGTGGTGGGGCCGCCATATTGTGCAACTCCAAAGGGCTCCATTTCCATGACGGCCCCAAACTGTGGTTTGGGATTTTATTTTTAACCCCACTTGGCACCTAGTACCTCATTGAACCACAATCTACATTCTTAATCTTAAACCTAGATCTGTTCCCTGCCTAATCAGTTATTTTTTCTACTTAAATTCTGAGACTATTGTATACAATTCTTGCTTCCTAGGCCAGACCAACTTTAAGAAAAATCAAGCTCTGGGGCTAGTTAACAAGGTCACGGGCTCCAAACCGCACTCAATTTTGTGAACAGGCTAACAACCCTTACCTCACCTTCAAGTCATGCCTCCACCTCTTCATGTCATATGAAGACCTTTGTTGGCCCTAGATCTCCCTAAATCATGTAAGATACATTAAAGCATACCCACAGCTTTCATGGATAGATAAAGGAAGAGGAGAAATTGACTCACATATATAATTTATATATATAATATTGTTATTTATATTATATATTATTTTGCTGTCACTTTTTGAAAGGATGTTTAATTTTCACAAATTTGAGTGTATAAAGAATAAATTGTTCTTATGATCCAAACTTCATATTTATTATAACTATACGAGAACTATACATAATCCATTATTAGAGGGCCTAATGTTACATTTTACATACATTTCTTCATTCTTTTAGCTTTGAAGTATTCTGGCTATATTTATAGCTGATAAATATTTTTATGAAGCCTGAAAAGCTTGTAGGCCTAGATGTAGGAACTCTTGAGTAAATAGCCCTGCACTTCTTCCCCGCATCCCATACTACCCCAGCCGGCCCCAAATCTCTTTCTAGTGAATCCCAAATAACTCACGCTCCCATATGGTAGCTCTTAGGTGGATATTGTTGCTGGGCTCACATTTGTGCTCTTCCAGGTTCCATGGTCACCCAAGATGGCCACACCCCAGAGAGTTGCTGATCTTTCTTCTCTTTTAGGGATCAAGACTCCCTAAACACTGGGCCATAAGGTTACTCAAGTGGCTTCTCTCTGTGCCACTCCCCTCCCTGCCGAGAGCCTGTGTCTCAAGAGGGACACCAGGACTTGACCTTCCCTGCACTGGGGTGAATTCCTGACACCCCCCCCAGAAGTCTTTACCACCTCACCTTGCATAAGTAACCCCAGTATCTAATGCCCCCACTAAAGCCCAATGCACTTTTATTTCAGAAATCTGTCTTGGCATCCCAAAATGATCTACATTCATACCTTAACAGCATTTTATTTTATTTTGTTTAATATTTTCTTTAAAAATAGCTTTATTGAGGGGCATCTTAGCAGCGTTTTACTCTTCAAAGAATCCGAAAGAAAGATAAAATTAAAAATTTAACATCATATGCCAACTATATTCAAAAATAAAAGAAGATGTTTTGACTCGGGAAGATTCTGTCCTGAGAATATTTTGACTCATAAGAGTACTACCATTTAAACCACAATTATATCATCATGGATTCATTTTTGTACTGAAAGTACTTTCTTGAACAAACTCCATTAAGTCAATTTAATTCCTTAATCAATTTTTTAAAATAGCCCAGTTAAATCCTTTACAATTCTTTCCACCTTTATTGGTATTGAATTTTACAGAAGTTATTTTCACTGGGATTACTTCTTTCCCATGCAAATTTTACAATAAAGCTTCAGCCATTGATCAGGGTGCTTTGTTTCTATCAAATACTAGAATTCTAACTTCCAGCCTTGAGCATTGATATTGCAGACCTTATTTCTACAAACTGGGCTTCACAGACCAGAATTTCACATTGTAACAGATTTTAAACACTAACAGCTTTAATTTCTGTTGATCATTTCTCCTGGTGATATTCATTAGAAATTGCATATAGAAAATGGAGAGCGATATTTCCTTTCTTTTATTTAAGGTTATTTATTTATTTATTTGTCAGAGAGAGCGAGAACACAAGAGTGGCACTTCTTTTCTTTAAGGTTATTTCTTTGTCAGAGAGAAAGAGAACACAAGCAGAGGGAGCAGCAGACAGAGGGAGAAGCAGGCTCCACACTGGGCAAGGACCCCCCCTCTGCCGTACTCCATCCAAGGACCGTGGGATCATGACCTGAGTTGAAGGCAGACCCTTTACTGATTGAGCCACTCAGATGTCCCTCCTTCCCAGCAAAGCCATAGACTGCTGTGGGCTCCTGCCCTTCCCAGCTACCGGAGCAGGCCTCTTGTTTAGGGCTGGATTGTGTACTATTAGTGGATGAGTTCTGGAATCAAATCATCTGGGCTAAACCGGGAAAATCATTTAACCTCTCAGTTTTCCCATTTGTAAAATGGGGTCAATAGTACAAGGAATTTGAAACTGAGGGTTCCTTGTGAAAATCGGAGCATAGGGCAGGCAGTGTTTCATGTAACACATGGCGCATCGAAACCTGTAGGAATTGATAGCTCTCATTACTCCAGTCACCTGAAAAACTATCAGTTATCTGCTACCTTCCCCAAACCTAATGGCTTAAAAGAACAGTAATTTAGGGCAGAATAACAATAACTCTGGCTGACATATCCTAATGTATATACCAGACTATTTATCCACTCATTGGCTGATAGACATTTGGGCTGTTTGGGCTGTTTTCACCTTTTGCTATTGCGAACCATGCTGCTGTGAACATGGGCCATGGGCATACAGCTGTTTGTAGGAGCACAGGATGAGATGAAATCCTGGTACCTGCCCCCGCCTGGGTGAATACAGTATGCTGAATGAAAGAAGCCAGTCTCCATAGAAACACAAAGCAGATTGCTGGTTGCCAGGAGCTGGGGGGGCAGCAAGGGGGGGCGGGCAAGGGACTGCTTAATGGGGACAGGGTTTGCTTTTGGGGTGATGCTTTCGGGGTTTTGGAACTAGAAAGGGGTGGTTTGTTGCACAACACTGTGGATATATGAAATGCCACTGAATTGTACTCTTTAAAATGGTTGA
>PITA01001956.1:13670-119808 GCA_004023965.1 Spilogale gracilis
CCCCACCCCCGCGGGCTTTCCTCGTCAAGGACTGAAGCCCAAACCTCAGGAACTCCCAGTGCTCAAGCACTTATTAAGCTTCTTGCTGTGTTATATTTGCTGACGTACCATTGGCCAAACCAAGTCACATGGCCAAGCCCACTGCGGAGAGGACCAGGCAACCATGTGACCACCAGGAAGCATGACTCTTGGGGGTCATCACTGTGACAGTTTTCACCGGCATCGTTCTCATCCTCTACCCAAACTCAGACTCACCTGAAATGCCTCTTAAATCCTGACACTTAGTGGAAAACACGGGCCTTCTTATGCATGGCTTAAGAATGTGGAAATGCAAGCTTTCAATATATTCAGAGATCTCCGAGTGGAGCGAAACTCAGTTTTTCTTTAGCATTCCTCGTTTCCCGGACTGCCATTAATGTGGAACCGCAGAGTGCAGGAGCAGCAGAGACTCGATAAGAGGATGGGCTTCACAGCGTTCAGCTTGGAGGGTTCTGGATTTCCCACTCCTGACATTCCCAGGGAGTTCATCCTATCGGAGAGGGCTGGTGTCGGCTTTACCCAGGCCCTTCTCCGAGGGCAGCTCCACTAGAGGGAGCTCCTACATCCAGGGCTGCCTGGCAGGGGCGTGCCTAGTGCCCATAGACACAGCTGGGTCCGTTTACAAAGGCTGTGCACACCCGTTAACTAACCTCAGCCCTGCGGGGCTGTACACTTATTAGCCCCATTTCACAGATGAAGAATATGGTGGAGCAGGAGATGCACTGCCCAGAACCCACTTCGGGGAAGGGCTTACTGGCAACGGCTGCCAGCCCGTTCCCGTCCTGCCTTGATGCAGAAAGTTGCTTCATGGAAGAATATGCCCTTTCCTTTCTGGGCAGCCCACCTACAATGGCTGAAAGTGGCAGGGACACAGAGGCCCAGGCCTTCCAGACCAGGATTGGACAGCTCTGATGGGTGGGCATAGGCCCCAGAACCTCCCAGGGGGGTTGGTGGTCACCCTCTCCCCTGTTCAGTTCTATTCCTTCACCTTCCAGGTTACACACGTTTTGGTCCACAATAAATATCCCGGACCCCAAGTTCAGCTCTGTGTCTGCTTCCAGAAGTCCCACCTGCTGCAAAGAACCTGAGGCTTCTGGATACCAAACATCCAAAACCTGACGCTCAGGACGGCTGGTGCCAAAGCCTGGGCTTCTGTCACCAATCGTCCTGCCTGGTCATCTCTAGCCCTCTGGGCAGGAGGCCCATTTCACTGCAGAGAGTGTGGTTCACTCTTGTTGTGGTAAACAGTTTAGACACAGCAAGAAAGTTGCCTCAGAATACTTTTGTGTCCTCCAGAAGCATGACCTCTCATTCACAGGGTCTGTAGGCAGTAGTTCTGGCCACTGTGAGAATGACAGGCACGGTTTGGATAGGAGCAAGGAGAAAATGAGCCTGTGGTGGTAGTGCCAAGGATGTGGGGGCTGGGGGAGGGCCAGACCGGCCCCACAGTGTGCAGAAGTGGGGGCAAGGGGCCAGAGATGGTGGAGAGGGGAGTGCTCAAGACCAACTTCACACTCTGTAAGTGGCAGGCTATCTGCTTCCTAATAAACGCTTCGGAGGCCAGGCAGAGGGCAGAGTGTGGGTGCATTCAGGATGCCACCCAGAATGCTGGGAGGCCTTGCTTCAGCGCCCTTGTCCTCAGTGCACAGCCCCCAGGCTCCCCGCTGTGGCCCGCTACTGGTGCCGGCCACCCCTGATGGGGCAGTGCTGGGCTCAGAGCCCGCAGATCTACTGCTGCAGATCAGCTATGGGACGCACAACCCAAAGCAGTGGTGGCTTCAACAGTGTTCTTTCACCCATAAAAACGCCGAGTCCAGGACTGGTAGTAAGGTGATTCTGCATTCCTGGGGAGCCCAGGCTCCTTCCAGCTTGCAGCTCCATCATCCCTGGGACACAGGCCACAGCCACATGACAGGTGGCCAGAGAGAGGAAGAAGAAGGAGTAAGGACGAGTGGAGTAAAAAAGGGACACTGGATCCCAAGGAACAAAACTGCCTCATACAATGACATCTATCTGCAAGGGATGCTGAGAAGTGGCGTCTTTCTGCTGAGACCACACTCCCCAGCTAACGATGACAAGAGCAATTTTGGCAAACAAGGGAACTAGACACTGGCATAACACCAGCGGGCCCCCACCCATCGAGGGTTTCAGTTCTACACTTGTCACTTCCGGGTAAGCAAATCTGGGCGAGTCACTGTCTATGTAAATGGGTGACAAAGGCTGTCCAGCCCACCCACAGAGTCCCCATGAGTGTCCATGAGACATAGAAATACCTGTGAAAATAGAGCAGGCTATGTGGACCCCGATACTTGCTCTTTGTTCCACCATCGTGCGAGTGTGGTGTCTTCACTTCTCTGAAACACTCACCCTCAACTTTTGCTGAAGGGTTCAGATAGCAGTAACCCTGTGCTAGTCACTGAGGTGTCACTTCACCTTACTCAGAACTTGTGAACATGCTATGAAATAGGCAGTCTTTCAGGGGAGATTGGTGATTTGTTGTTCCACTGCTTTCAAAGACATTTAGATGTGGTGAGATCTGTTGAACAATCTTACAAGGTTGGGTATGTGGGGGCACCCAGGTGGCTCAGTCAGTTAAGCTTCAGCTCAGATCGGGATCTCAGAGTCCTGGGATCAAGACCCACATCAGGCTCCAAGCTCAGCAGGGAGTGCCTGTCCCTCTTCCTCCTCCTCTGCTCCTCTCCCCTCAAATAAATAAAATCATTTTTAAAAGGTTGGAGTTTGCAATAGGGGGAGCAGGGAGTGGGGACAAACAAATCTGCAAATAGAGGGAAAAGACTGGAACTCTGAACAATCTTGGAGAACAAGAGTGAAAAGATGTGAGGAGAACTAGAAAAAAGACAAGATGCTGCTTGTTTAGGGTCACAGATCACCTGTGAAGTATACCAGATTTACAAAGTGCTCGTTACGGATGGATTTTAAAGTGCTGAAGGCCCCTGAGTACTGACGTGGACTGTGCTGCCAGTTGGAAGCTGGGGCCGAGGGGGCCACAGAACATAAGCCCACTTCTGCAGGATTTGGATTTTCATAAACCATGGCCTATGGTCTGAATCTAAGGCATCAATTTCAAAATGACATTGTATGTGATAGGGGGGGAATGAGGGGTCTGGAGCCTTTATCTGCAGGAAACATGATTATCACTGTACTAAAAATCAAGAAATTGGCCTTCAGAGAACTCAAGCTGCTGTCGCACAGCCCGTAGGACTTGGTGTCAAGAAGCAAATCCACTTCTGTCTCGTTGCAAGGCCAGTGCTCCCAGGCAGTACTCTGACTGTCCCTGTCCCTTTCCCCACTCCCCACTAGCACCCTGCCCGGTCCCACCCATATTCTGCCATTCTTACACAGCCAAGCATGGCTTTCTCTCCAGATCCAAGCACAATCGAGGGGCCCAGCTGGCAGCCTGCAGAAGACTGCCGCTGGGGTAAGAAGCATAGGGTCCTGCATAGGTCCCACAGCACCTCCTGTGGTTTCACCCTTCATCTCAGCCTCCAGTGGGCTTCTTCCCTTGCCAGCCCACAGCTGCACCCCCTCCCATGCAGGCAGAAAGAATCCCTGCCCCTCCTGAAAAGAGGCAGGTGGAAAGCAGCAGCATCTTCCTTCAAAGGAAGGGGAGCTGATGGCAGATGCCCAGGACTGATGTGCGGTGAGAGCCTGAGAGTTCAGAGCAATGGGGCCGAGAACAAGGGATCGGTGGGAAGAAGGGGCTTGCAGAGACAGAGGACTGCACTGTGGGGATGGGGACCACAACCCCCAAGAGGGGCCGCCCTGGCTGCATCCTCATCTTCAACTAAATCATGTTGCAGCCCAGGGCCGGGCTGTGGAGCTGCGAGCTGCCAACATCTCCATTAGAAAGCCCTCATTTGGGGGGATGAAGTTGTAGCTTTCAGAGTCTGTCCTGATGGACATTTTTCAGTGTCATCTTGTGAGCCAGTTTTAAATTTTCATTGATTTTCAATTTTGCAGGGATGAAGAAATCCCCCTCCTCACCTTCCCCCCAACATATACCCCTCCAAAAATAACCAGAACAGAATCTCCAGTTGTTTAAAATGGTTTTACTTTGCTTTGGACTTTTCTTTCCTTCAGTCCTATGGAAATCAGAATAAAGCTCAAGAGAACAAATAGTTTCTTTAGGTTGGGCCGGAGCCTGGGGTGCTTCATGATTCAGAAGTGGCAGGGGTGGAGGCGGAGGATGACCTCACAATGGCCCTCCTGCAGGGCACGAAGACAGGACCCAAGCCCTGCCCAATCCCCAGAGGTAGGCTGAGCATCCCCTAGAGGGCTCAAAGGACCTCTAGAGGTCATCCTGTAAAGGGTTCTCCAGTCCCCACCTAGCGACCACCTCCCCAGTATAAGGAAGAAGAGATTTCTCTGCTGAAGGCCTCAGTTGTGAGGCCTGGGCTTCCCCCTCTGGCCCCACATCCTCCCTATCACTTCATCACTCTACCCTCCCACGCCTGTCCTCGCACAGCTGGCTCAAGTACAGAGCAAAGCTGGAGCACAGATGAAGGAAACAGAGGTGTTCCAAGGTCCAAGATATTTCGTGCAGTCTCGTGGGTCTCCCGCCTTGGGACAGGAAAGGCTTGCCTCCTGGGTGGTCTCTGCTTCCTCTACCCCAAACTCAGAGCAAAGCTCCCCCTGCTTCCTGCTTCTCACTCTGGCCCCAGGCTAAGCATCTCCTCCACATTCTGCCTGATTGCTAAAGGAGCAAGTGTTTTCCCTGCTCAGCTCCCAGGCCTCACTCTTTGGGCTCCAGGGTGAAATCATCTAGATGCTCACCTACCACAACCTAATTAGCTCCTGCCCCTCTGTGTCCTGCCTCCTTTTCTCTTAATCTCACATTTTGAGCAATTCAACTAAAATTCTCTTTAATTCTCTTACTGGCCTCCTTATTTACCACAGCCCAGCCTAGAAGGAAGGACACAGAATACTGTCCTTTGCCGACCAGAGCTCATCTCTTTCTCCGACTGATCTCCTTGTAATGTTTCTGTGGAACATTCTGTGGGAACAATTTTCCCCATGTTGTCATAAACTCCTTCAAATTCTGTTGGGCTCTTTGTCCTGAGTTAAATCCTGCCATCTCTCTGAGCCTCAGCGACTTCGTCTGTGCAGCTAGTCTTATATGCATCCGCTGACAGACGCTGTCCAGTGTTGGAAGACACTCATCCTCCTGTGTGTCCCTCTGCCACCTACACTCACAAAGGGTGACTCGTGTGACTCATCCCCACAGGAAGAGACCACTCTGTAGGGAGGAGGGAGTTACATAAATGTAAGCCCAAGAAGGGGAACCAAGAGGAGGAATGAAAGGCAGGTCCCTGGCCTGGGAAAGGAGGAGTACAAACTCCCAAACCTCTCTGAGGTACATGGAAAGTCACACGGCTCCCAGGAAATCCCAGAATCCCAACCCTAGAGTCTCTGAGGGACCAGCCAGTCTCACCTGGCTCCCAGCAACCCCAGGTGAAAGGCCTCAGACCTCTGCAGCTGAAGAAGCCCTCTGTGTATGTCAGTAGAAGTTGCTGGCCCCGCTCCCCCAGCCTCACGTGCCATGTTCGCAACCGCTGTCTGGACTATCTGTAGCCAAGAGACACACCAGAGAATACAGAAGAAAAATACCACAACCTTGAGAGAATAATGTAACGATGATGATGACAATAAAGCTTACTGCCTTAAGAGCTTAAAGCAATGTGGTTATAGGTCACACTCAAGCTGTGACTAAATTTCTATAGTATAAAGACTTCAGACTGTGAAGAAAGGCAAGATAAGGAGTTGTTGGCACTCGATCCTCATAGATGAGTTTTCTTATTCCTGCCCTTCCCATTTTCTTATTAATGGGGATGACCCAGGAATGAACTGCCATTCCATGGGCATCTATTTGTTTTGCCTGCGCAGCATCCATCCTTTCTCTGGCATTGGTACCACAGCTTATTTTCATCTGGAAAAAAATATCATCCCTTCTCTATTGTCAGTCCTTGGAGCTTGGGTGGGACTGACCCCATTCCGGGCTCTAGGGCTGGGCAATAACCCAGTTCTTAGCAAGTGGTTCAAGCATACATAATAACCAACGAACCAAAAGAGGCAGGACACTGGTTTTTTTTTTTTTTTTTTTTTTTGAGGAGGAGGAGGAGGAGCACGGGGGAGAACTGGAAGGGAAGAAATACCTTTCTCTTCAGTAAGGTTGCTGTATTTGTGGGTCTAGAGCATCAAACAGCCAGCAGCAGCCAGTTTTCCACTAGGAGGGGAAAACCTGCCTGAGAATGAAGTTAATACAGAGGAAAGAAAAGTTGAAAGCTGAAAAAAAGAGATCATTTGGGGCGCCTGGGTGGCTCAGTCTTTATGAGTCCGCCTTCCGCTCAGGTCATGATCCCGGAGTCCGGGGATCCAGCCCCGCATCGGGCTCCCTCCTTGGCGGGGAGTCTGCTTCTCTCTCTCTCACTCCCCTTGCTTGTGTCCTTTCTCTAGCTGTGTTTCTCTCTGTCAAATAAACAAAATCTTTAAAAAAAAAAAAAAAGAGAGAGAGAGAGAGAGATCTTTTGAGTACCTGGATCAAGCCCTATCTGAAGCCCAGACTGCCTGTGGACTTTTCAGTTGTACATGATGAAACTTTTTTTTTTTTAATTCGGTTAATTTGAGTCTTGTTTTCTGACTTCCATCTAACTCAGAACTTCCATCTCTATTTTACATATTAAAAAACAAAAATAAAGACAAAAACAAATGGAGCTTAGAGAAGCCAAATACCGAATCAAAGTAGCACATACTAATTAGTAACTATCAGGGTTGGATATGAATCCAGACATGCCTGAATGCCTGATTCCAAGGCTTTTTTTTTTTTTTTTGTGGATTTCAGGTCTTAACCACTATCCTCTACAACCACCCATTATATACCTTCCCCTCAACTCTCTAGGCCCCCAACCTTAGTTTGGTAAACACTTAGCAATTAACCATTCCAGGACATTTGATGTCATCACTAAGTACCCAAAGCCAGTGACTCCAGTCATCAGCCTTGCTTAGACCACAGCCTGTATCTACTGCTCTTTCTTGGTTCCAGTGAAGTTCCAGTTTTGGTTTTGAAGACCTTCAAATGTAGCCCGGGAGCAGCCATAAGCTAAGCATGTTCTGTAATCTGAGTCTTACCCTTTTTCTTTAGCCAAGAAAGCCACATCTTCTTCAGTTGCTCACTGGCCCCAAAGCTACTGGAATGCTCAGAGGCAGAGAACTACCCACAGATGAGGCTGACTGGCAGAAACATCTCTCTTTAGAGTGGCCTGGATCACCATGGTTTTAGCTCAACTAGGGCAGAGGAGCATTTAAAATACCCAACAGGGTGGGGTGAGGTGGCAAGGCACTTCTAGCCCATTCTTATTAGAACAGTCTCTGAAAAGGGAGCCTGCAAAATGCCACATTGGGCATGATCCCAACCTCCAACCAAGAAGAGGTCAGAAAAATCAAGGTAAGCTTCTCTGAGAGGATCATATAATAAAAGTTCAAAAATAAAAAAGGTGGGAGGTTGGGAGGGGGCCCTCCCAAATGTTGATCTTAGCAAAGTGCCTGGGTTGTGGGGAAAGTTGCCCAGCTGGAACTCTAGAGGAATGAGAGGCCATATTCTGAGTTACCTTTTGGTGGATTTTGGGTTTCAACTGATAACAACTACTCCTAACCAATTTATTATAGAATCAACACACAATTATCAGCAAAGTATGTGTTTTGTGTCTAATCTGTTCAAAGGAGTACTCTAGGAACTGAGGCCAGATTAGAAGGCTGCCTTTAATCAGAGGCCAAATTAAAGTTTTGGCTGCTGTGGCATTTTGCTAAGCATTATTCAAATGCCTCTAATGTAATAGTTGAAATGAAGGTTCATGCTTAATTTGAATATTGCTTAGCTCCACAGGGAACCCTCCCCAAAAGGAAAAAAAAAATCATAAAATGTCAGCCTTACACAGTAATGCTACCAGAACTCATACACAAGTTTGTGACTGGTTCGGATCTCCTGCTAATGAACCAAATATTTTTTCTGGGTGGTCAGCAATATCATATTTAACACCCAAATATAATTACCTTGGCCCAGAATACCCTCAAATCATTGAAAAATGTATGCGTTTTCTTTGGAAGGAAATAACAAAAACCAGAAGAAGATACAAAAATAAATCCCGCTGGTTGAAAAGTTTAAAATGCTTCCATCCAGTCATGAGTATAACAAAGAAACTCACAAAATACTTTTGAGAAGAATCTGCTGAATTGCCCTCTGACCCAGAGACATTTGATCATATGCTTACTTTTGTGAAGTTTTCATTTTATGCTTTTATTTAATTGTTCATTGTTATTTAACTCCTCCCATAGTTAGATTATAAAGTACATGCAAGCCTATATCCTATAGTTCTTTCAACCCACCACGGTGCCTAACGCACACCTGAGATAAGAAAGGGAACAAAACAGGCCTGCTGTCTAAACCTGTGAACAGGCAGTAAAAGTTTTCAGTTTCCCTAGGCTATGGAGTCACAGAGCCCGAGGAGCCCTTGCCCTTACTATCATGTGGCAAGTGCCTGCCCCACAGCCAAGCTCCCTTCTTCCTTGCAATGTGCCAAACCCTGGGGAACTAGTCCTGGTTAATCTGAGTGAGTCATGGCAGTAATATCCCCTTTGCCAGGAACTGGTCTAAGTGGGGAGATATATATATACATACACACATATAAATATTATATATATTCATATATATAATACATATGACATACACAGATATATGACTCATGTCTGGCCAACGAGATGTAAAGGAAAGTGCACTAGAGACTTCAGGAAATATTTTCTTCCCTGGTAAAGGGAGTGTTGTACCACAGAAGCTCCTCTTTTCCTGTTTTGCTGCTTCCCTATTTTGGACTGTCTCAGAATATGATGCCTGGAACTGAAGCAGCCATCTTGGGACCATGAGACAAGTTTAAGAACAAAAAGTCCTTGCTAAGTGTATGCCAAGATGTTAGAAGAGAAGGACTGGAAAGATGGAAAGAGTCTGGCGACTTGATAAAATAACCGAACAGCTCAACTAACTGGGACCACTTGCTTCCAAATTCTTTATTATGGCAACAATAACTGCCCTTACTCTTGGTCCCCATTAGTCAGGGCTTCTGTTACTTGCAGCTGAAAGCAACCATGTCTCCCTTCTTCTTCTAAGATGGAGAACTATGGTAAAATGGAAAGGACAGAAGTTTTGGAGCCAAAGAATGCTGGCTGAGAAACCCTGAGCAAGTTTCTTAACTTGCAGAGTGTGAGTATTATTAACAGTAAAATGTAAGTAACAGTGGAGACTTCAGAAGCTCATTATTGTAAAAAGAAAAAAAAAAAAACGATGGTGAAAATGTTTCATGTGTCACAGTCTAGGATGTAGGAGGTGCTCAATAAAGGTTAGCTGCCTTGCTTTCTTTCCCTCCCCATGGTCCCTGTGTGGGATAGAAGGGCCAGTGAGTTTTTTGGGAATAGGGAAACACCCCCATGGAATGTCAAGAAAGAATGACTTGTCGCCATCTTTCTTATTTGGAGACGAGAGCAGAGATATGGATAGCTGTCTGTGTGGGAGGCTGAACCTCAAAGAACAGCTTATGACCTGCAGGCCTGTGTTGTCTCTACACAAACAAATCCCCTCATTTAGTAGTTGCGATGGCCTTTTGTTGAGCCTGGTGCCTTCTGTGACTCAGCCTCCCTGTCACACCATCTGCTCTCGGCCTTAATAGAGGCCTACTCCTTCAGAGCTGCTTCAAGCCAAGAGAGTCTGTTTCCCACAAGCTACCCACAGCTGGGAGTCTTTAAAATGTGGACTCTGTGGCTCAGAGGCAGTGATCCGAGTGAGCACACATGGCCTGGCAGCCTCCAGGCGCAGTGGGCCTGCGGACAAGCAACATGCCATCTACAGGTCTACAGGCTGTATTCCAAAGCCGGCTTGTTGGCCGCTCTTACCGCCTCCCTGGGCACACACACAGATGTGTCCCCCCATACACATACACACACACACCACACTCACACTCCCTGGACAGGATAACTACCCCCTGAGGAGCCTGAAGTCTGTCTTCAGTCACACAAGGCTGCAGGAATTACAACTAACATAACCTTAAACAAGTTACCTAAACACTCTCAGACTCTTTCATCTCATCTGGAAAATGAGGATAATAATAGAATTGTTGTGATGATGTGTTTAAATGTGCCTAGCACTGTGCGCAGCAACAAAAATGGATTCTTCATGTCTCAATGCACACTTAAGAAGAGCCAGCTTCTGCCATGGGACAACTCCAAGATATGGCTCATCCAATCTGCCATCTTAATAGGCCATGGCTCATAAGACCAACACTTCCACCAGATCAAAATATTTGTCAATTGTATGCACCTGGGAATCAAGGGATTCAACAGTGAACAAAGATCCTTGAGAGTTTACAGTAGAGAGAAAGAAAGAAACAAACAGTGGAGGTGGGAATACCATTTTATCAGGGAGTCAGAGAAGACCTCTTGCTGAGAGAATGATGTATAAATATGTAGGAACACAGTGTCCCTCACATCAATGCTAGTTGCATGAATAAATGCTCCATAAGCCAGCGGTGGCACTGATGGAAAGATGGGTTCTCAGGGCAGAAATGAAGAGTGCTCTCCATGATACAGCAAGGCCCCACAACCTCACGTCCTGAGGAACAGTTTGCTCTGTAACCATAATCTCGAATGTTACCAGGTTTCAAAGGCCTTGTCTTGTACCTTTCTCCCCCTAAGTGTTCTGAATTTTCTCATGTCTGGTGTCACAACACCAGGCAAAGCAGCAGAGGGCTTTGATGACCATCTTTTCCCAACAATCCTGGACTTTAGGCTATTTCCTATTGAAGCTCGAGTGAACGTTCTGCTAGATCCTTTACAGGGTTCCATTCTGCTGGTTTAACTTGTCCAGCTTGCTTTTCAGTGTTATTACTCTTTTAGGGCTCGTCTTTGTTCTAACCCAATTTTTTTAAGTCCTTTAAATTCATGAGACCTCCTAGGAGAGCCCATACTATGTATACACATGTCCATATACAAACAGTGAGAAAGGAGCACCTGGATGGTTCACTTGGTTAGGCCTCTGCCTTCAGCTCAGGTCATGATCTCAGAGTCCTGCTCAGTGAGGAGCCTGCTTCTCCCTCTCCTGCTGTCTGTGCATGCTCTCTCTCTCTCTCTGTCAAATAAATAAATAAAATCTTAAAAAAAAAAAAAAAGAGAAGTCATTGGCAGAATCACATCAGCTTTGCCTTTTCTTGCTTTTGATTGGACTCATGTATGGAACATTACTAAAGCATACCATACGTGGTACATTTCCAACATTATTCTTTTGCTTCCCTGCTCACTTCCATTTCCCTACTTGATTTCTAATATGCTGCAAGAGTAATTTGGTACCACTAAGTTTTCTGCCTGAGGCTTTATACCCGTGATAGTCCCTCCCACCACCACCACCGTGCTTTAACCCATTTACATTAGATTCACATTTCTCTTCACCTGAGATTATTCCCAACTTCTGCTTCTAGGTACTTCTAGCCCATTGTGGTTTGTCACTGACGCCTTAAGGAATCTTTAGGGACCATTCATTTGCTCACTTGTTCAGCTGCTTAATGAGCACCTACTGTGCATAAACCCCTGAAGTATGAGAGTACAAAAATGATTAGGACATATTACTTGTCATTATTATTCTGTGGCCTTAAGGATCGCACAGTCTCTGATAAGCAGACCACAACAAGTCACTAAATTAGATACCATAAATTGAAGCGTGAACAAAATATTGTGGACATAGGGAGGGAAGGAGGGAGGGAGGAAGGAAATAATTCAGATTAAAAACTATGGCCCAGTACAAGAATATATGAGCAGTATCTGAGAAGGGCTGCAAGGGCTTTCTTCCTATACAAACAGCTTGTGCAAACAGTCAGCGTGTGAAAGAGCACAGTGGGCATCCAGAGACCCGGAAGTGATTCAAGCTGATTCACACTGGCTGCCTCACAACACAGGGGGAAAATGGAAAAAAATCAGGGACAAGGACAAAGGAGTCTGGTAAAAGTTAGTAGCAAAATGCAGGTCAGTTCAGTAGCCAAAAGAAAAAAAATGGCTGTAATTGATCATAAAACATCAAATAAATAAAACCCTACAAGTCCACAGTGATAGTAAAGAGAAAAGAAAAACATGCCTTTATTTGAAACCATTAGAGGCAATTTTACACCAACTTCTGATTCTGAAAATATATAATAAATGGAATAAATGAAGCATTTACACTGTCTTTCAGAAAGAAGTATAGTTCATTGCTAGATGATGAGGGTAAAGTTTTCCTTACAGGAAAATACCAGATCACATTCGTAAAGGAAATGCCAAGATTAGAAAGTCACTATTTTGTAACCCATCATGAAATAATGGGTTTGGGCAAATGTTATCAATGACTGCTAAAACCATGGGATGAAAGTTTAAGGAAATGGTATCCTTACAGTAATTTCAGAGATTTCCTGCTAACTGGAAGAGAGAAATATGGTGATCACCATCTTAACCAGTGGGACCAGCTGTCACTCTGCCTTTAGGAGTGACACACTGGGAAGTACCTGCCTTGCCTGTGTACTCTCGCCAAAGGTATTTCATCTGCATTGTCAGCTTACAAGAGATACAGGAGACAGAGGAAAAAGTAACTGACACCAGGAAGATGCAATCAGACAACCGGAATTTGGGACACCTTAAAGACAACTGGCTTTTAACTTCTTCAGAAAGTCAATGTCAGGGGTGCCTGGGTGGCTCAGTCGTTAATCATCTGCCTTTGGCTCAAGTCATAATCCTGGAGTCCCAGGATTGAGCCCTGCATCAGGTTCCCTGCTCGGCAGGAAGCCTGCTTCTCCCTCTCTCACTACCCTGCTTGTGTTCCCTCTCTAGCTGTGTTTCTCTCTGCCAAATAAATAAAATCTTCAAAAAATAAATAAATAAAATCTAAAAAAAAAAAAGTCAATGTCAGCAGGGACAAAAGTGAGAGGATTATTTTTGTTTGAAAAAGACTGAAGAGATCACCTGATGAATGCCTGAACATTATTCAATCTTGATTTTAAAACTAATGCTGTAAGATAATCTTGGGAACAATGGAGAAATCTAAATATGGACTGGATACTGGATAGTATTTAGGAATTGTGTTCTGCACCGTAATAATGATCTTATGTTTATGCAGGAGAAAATCCTTTTTTATGAGATGCATGCTGACTATTTAGGAGTGAAGGGTCAAGAAACTTATCTTCAAATTGCTCAGCAAAACATAGATATACATAGATAGATAAATAGATAGATAGATAGACACATATATATATATATATATAAAGAGAAGAAGAGAGATACAAAAAATATACAAAAAAATATGGCACAAAGTTAAAAATCATTAAACTTCAATAGTATATGGGTAATCATTGTACTTGGTCAACTTTTATGTAGACATTTTTCATAATAAAAAAGTTTGAAGTAAAAAAATAAAAACGTTTGAAGTAGGGTCAGGTAATGGAAGGCCTGTTATGAGCTTCTTCGGATTTGGGACCTTACCTCTGAAGGTTCTGAACGGGTGACCGGCAAGATCAAATTTATATTTTAGAAAGATTATTGACTTACTACATTTTCCCAAGTAGCATTTATTGACCAAATGCATCAAATGTTGAATGAAACCCGAATGAGGTGCTATGGGACACAGGCAAACCAGAAAGGCATTGCCTAGCAGGAAGAGCACTTACTGTGAAATGGAGGAGATGGCAGTGGAACACCAAGCACTGGTAGAGCGTTCTCGTCAGAAGAGGCGCCCGGAGGAGCTGGGGCAGGGGCAGTGTGTGCACACGTGGTGCTTCCAACTATGTCAGCAGCACAGCCACATCCATTCTAACCACCGGAGCTCTCCTTATTCCTTGATGGCAGCACTTATGTTTCCCTGAAATATGAGTGTAAGAGTGTGACCCATTTCTGGCCCAAGGAACCTAACTCAGTCTCTTGAGATCCAGCAGGGACTACTGGAGAAGATTTTCATCCTTCATAAGGACAGAGACATGTGAGATCTCCCTGTCCTCCTTCCTGCCCACCTTAAGTGCAGCTGGGAAATCACGAGAGGGAAAGCCAAGAGAAGAGGAAGCACAGGAGTGGACCAGAGCCCTAATACCATGGAGCCATTGAAGCAAGCCTGTAACTTCCCATCACCAGACCTCTTGTTATAGAAGAAAAATTACCTCCTTTTTTCCAAATCATCTTTAGGTATTAAAAACTTTCAGCCAACCCTGACCTTAAAACAAAGCAGTTAAAGGAAGCCTCAACCACTGTTCTGGGACACCCAGCCCCAGCCAGCCCCACTCCTGAGCTCTGCTGGCAGGCTCTGGTTTGGGATGGTCAAGAAGGTTCACACTCACATTCCAACTGTGACTGGCTATGACTGATCATAGCTGCACTGACCGTGCTGCACTGAGGGTTCTGATGCACTGTGAAGGCTTAACTACAGGTTCTGCGGAAAGAAGCACCTCAATTCATAGTATCAGGTATCTACTTGGGTCTCGTGTTTACCATCACAAGTCTGGCTGGAGTTTGGAATTGGCAAACCTGAATATGAGCTCTAGCTCTACAGCTTACTACTAACTCTGTGGTCTGGGTCAAGTCATTTAACCTCTAGAGCCATCTTACCAGATAGTTGTTACAACTGAGATAATGTAACTGACTGTGCTTTGTGAACCATCAAGGATCTCACAGATAGGGACTATTTTGTTCTGTATTTGTCAAAGCTCATCCAAGAACCAGGTTGACAGGAGGCAGGGAGAAGAGGAAGGAATTCAAGGTTTGAGCCTTGTAGAGAATATAACTGAACACCAACCAAAGAATGCAGATCTGGAGTCCACAAGCATGAAGTCAAAGTTACAGGTTGAAAATGAATCAGAAGTGAGTTGGGAGCCTGAATGGTGAAATATGGCTGGAGAGGATTCCAGAAATGAAGATGCTAAGGACAAAGAGAAATAAATATCATAGACTGAGTAGCCTGGATTCTCTGTTTCTTACTGCCACAACCCCTGATGGATATGGCCCACCCATCAGTAACAGTGGCTCCCCAGGGCCCAGATCTCAAGGGGTTAAAGGAGCCGGAGGAGTTTCCACAATTTTCAAAGGGACAAACGAGGGCAAAGTTTCCTCCCTAGGCCACCCCAGAGCACTCTGCCTCCCTGCCTTGCTGTACATGGGTGGAGTAGACCAGAGGCAGTAAGCCCAAAATGGAAGAAGAGACAGTCTGAAGTTGATAAAAACTTTCAATAAGCTATGAGTAGTAAGGCTAGTTTCGTCTCTTCCCTCACCCATGGCATACTCAAACCACTCATACTTTCAAAAAAGCCCAGCCAGCAACAGTTTAGAAACCAAAAGAAATCCTTTTATAATAAAACTCAAAGTTGAGAAAAGGGTGAGGGATTCAGTCTAATAAGAATTACTCCAAGAAGCCCTCGCTTTCCAGGTTATTAAAAACCTAACTTCCCTGTGAATTCTGACTTAGAGGTCAGAGAGTGGAAGAGGCTTCCTTTAGCTCCCATTTGGATCTAAAACACTCAGCAGCCCTATGAAGGAAAAGGGGGAAAAGAAAGAGAATGACTAACAACCCCGGGCAAAATCTGAGAGGTTGAAACCTAGAAGAGGGGGCAGAATTCAAAGTTCTATTTGTTCATAGCTATATTCCTAATGTCTACATCTGAGACTGGCACATACAGGAGGCAATAAATGAATGAGCCCATGGGGAGGTAGTGAAGCCCAGATCAGACAGGATCCCCAAAGAACCAAAGACAGGGGCATGAAAGGGGGCTGAGGGAGGGAAAGCATCACACCTCTGTAGATGCACGTGTGTGAGCTGAATTGGGCAGAGAGCCCCTCCCAATGCATAACCCTGGAGGCCTCTCCATGAACCCCAAGAAGATGCTTGAGCATCAAATAGAGGCTGCTGTCCATACCCTTTCACACTCCATATATCACTAAGAGCAAGGCTCTGGGTATTAAATTTTGTTGTTGTTGTTTTTAGTCAAAAGCATTCAAAATTGGGAGATTCTGCATAAAAATTCTGATTCCTCCCACTGCCCTTTGAAGATGCAGCCACACTAGGCCCACACTGCACCCAGGTAAACAATCTGGTCCTGCAGAACACTACACACCATCTCCACCTCCGCCCACCGCTCCCACACTTGCACAGAAGGAAGGCCATATGAAGACAGAGAGAAGAGGACCACCTACAAGCCAGGAGAGAGGCCTTCAGAGGAAACTAACCCTGCTTACACCACCTTGATTCCACACTTCCAGCCTCCAAAACGGAGCAAGTCAATTTCTGTTGTTTAAGCCACCCCCTCGGGGTTCTTTGTTATGGCAGCCCTAACAAATAAATACAGATATCCTCCCAAAAGAAATCTGGCCTACTTTGCAAATTTAATTACCAGAGTAGCCCTGAGGCATCTGACTATACGCTATGTTTTGAACTCATTCATTCATTTAATATGTGAACACCTACTATGCTCTGAACACTGCACATTTATTGAATCATGCCCTTTATTATATAAACCTAACAACCCACTTCTAATTTTTTCCAACTGTTTTCTGTGGGGCAGCTTTTCATGGCCTTTGTTGTCTGCTGCTACTTCTCTTGATGAATAGCATTAACCTTCTTATGGATGTGTTATGAACAGCATCAGAGACCCTAGTTCCTAACCCTAGCTAGACAACAGAATCACCTGGGATGTTTCTACAATACCTACACCTGGACCAACCCCTTTCCACATTCTGATTTAGCTGGCATTTGTGCAGAGCTCGGGCAGTATATTTAACTTTTCCAGATCATTCTAATGTGCAACCAGAGCTGAACACTGTTACTCTAGTCTGAATGGGACTTGAACGTCACTTTCTCTGCTACTCAATGTACAGTTCACAAACCAACAACACTGGCATCACCTGGAATTTTGTTAGAAATGCAGAATCTCAAGTTCTACCCTGGACTACTGATTCAGACTTTGTTGTTTAACAGGATTCCTCACACAATTCAGATGTACTCTAAAATCTGAGAAACATTGGATTTCCACTAAAATCACCTGGAAAACTCATTAAAAACAAGAATTACCTGGCTTCCTCCCAGAACCAACCACAGAATCTCAATCTCTGCTAAGGGCAAGAGAACCACTGTTAACGTACCTAATCACACCAGGGCCTGAGACCTAGGAATCACTCTTCGAGGCCAATGTATACATCCCCTCAACTACCCAGCCTCAGTTTCACCTTCCAATTCTTTTTTTAAAATAAAAAATATAACAGAGATACAGGCTTTTATTTTTCCATCATGCATGCAAGCTTACAACTATTTATACTGTTTTGGAACAAAGGAATAATTGCATTATTACCAAGGTGTCAAATAACCAAGTAAGACAACCAGTAATTGATGGCTTTGGGGAGGTTATTTTCACAGAACACAGAAACAATTTCCAAATTATACTTCCAAGACCAGTTATATTATGAGACCAGGACAAGTTGATGATATTTCTAAGTCACACAAGCCTCCATCTTTCCCAGGCAAAAAAGACTGATATTCTGGTGAAGGGTCTCAAGGAAGCACTTATTCTATCAGTCTTTGAAAGATTTACAAAAGAACAGTCTCTCTCTCTCTCTCCTTTTGCGGATATAGGGGAAAGGGAGCATCTTTTCATCTCCTTTTGAGACTCCCTATTTATCCTGAAGACTTTCACTTCTAAGGCCCATTTCTAGAACTTCATTAGTTAACATTCAAAGCAAAAATCAGGCCTGATGTGATCATGATAGTGCTCCCCACCACTACCACCACCAAAAGAGAGTCCTGATCTCCCAAAGTAGTCAAGGTTGAATTGGCACAGTGTCGATTTTCCATCAACAATACAGGCAGGGAGAGAGAGATACCAAGTTGATCATAATTTATGTAGCTAGGTGATGCATACCACAGGGTCCAGGTACCATCCTCTCCATTTCTGTGCATGTCTGAAAACGTCCATAATAAAGAGCAAAAAGTTAAAAAAAAAAAAGAAAGAAAGAAAAGAAAAAGAAAAAAGCAGACCTATATAGCTACATTGTCCCATTAGGCAAAAATGGGGGAAGTGGTAAGATTTTACTTATGGCAAAATAAGCAGCATATAGCATCAGTCTTCCACATACGCAATGCAAGGCCACACCTAGAACAAAAAAGAAAGCATCCAAAGTAACATTATTCTGCTTTGGATTTGTTTCTGTAATTTATAAAATCCACTAATGATGAGCTAATGATTGGACAAAACCATGGGCAAACCTCACCTAGGCACTGTATTGGCCCATGACCCCTTAATTCTCCCCTCCTCACCCCGAAGAAGATCCCTCCCTGTCCCTGTCCTGAGAGATAGGCATACCCTCGCTGAGGCTTCCCAAGCCATTTCTACCTGCATCTCCATGTCCCTTCCACACCAGGCTCATTCCTGCTCCATATTTTTGCTCCAAGTCCCCACATGGCACACCCTCTCTACAAACTTGAGTCAAGGCCTCCCCAGCCCTAGGGAACTCAGAACAAGGTCTCCCATAAGGAAAGGGAGACTAGGGGGAGGGCAAGTGTAGTTACAGTCCTAAACCTCCACCCTTAGGGATGCAAAGGAGAAAGAGGGCCCAGCTCAGCTCTTATACTCAAAGGAAATGAGCTCTGGAAATCCAGAACGGATTCTGCCCACCCTGTCCCCATGTCCCAAGATGGAAGCCTATTCCTAAGGGTATTTGAAGGTAGAAGTAAAGAAAGCAAAGGACTGCTGAGAGTAGAAAGCTAGGGAATGAGGGCCAGATGGCCAGAGGCTACCACAGAGGAGGAAAGAATATGAGGTAACTGGGTCTTAAAGGGCACCAAAAAAAAAAGTTGGAAGAGGAGTAAATACTAGTCCACAATAATGCTGCCTTAGGGCTTATAATTCTAACACATGTGTAGCCATGAAAAGAATTTTCAACTTGAGAATCATAGAGTGAACCCGGGAGTGGGAACCAAGGTCAGACCACAGAGCCACTTAGCCATCTGGCTTCCCCTACCCTGTCCGCCCCGTACATAAGTGTGCACAGCAAGTCCCAGCTGTCTCCCTAGCTGTGTGCAGAAAACCCCGGTTTCTCAGTTGTGTTCTCTTTCTGAGCTGTGGTAACATTGCAACAAAAAAGGAAGGGAGAAGTGGAGAAAGAAGAAAGGACAGGAAAGGAGGAAGGGAGGAAAGAAAGAAGACAGGGGGTGAAGGAAGGGCAAGTAAGGTATAGAGGTGTGAGATGAAGTAGACACAGGCCCGCAGACTAGAAATACCTCTTCCCCAGCAATCCCACTATAGCATCCTGGTCCTATGCTAGGAAGGGATAAGTGGAGTTGACAAAGGCACCTAGATTGTATGTGGGTCCAGTCACCACCCTCACCTGAAGCCATGGCACAATGACAGTGAGCAGCACATGTCACCACACCCACCCTTCAGTCTGGCAGGCAGCAGGGTTCCTGGAAGGCTGGGGAGGGTAGGTGTGTGTCTCATGCATCAACAGGGGGTCTGGGTTCACAGGCAGTTCTTGAGGTCCTGGGGCCAACTGGGGCCAGTAGCAACCTAGACAAGTCTCAGTGGCCTGACAGTGACGGGGCATGGTAGACCTTGATGAATGTTCAATAGCAGAAAGGCCCAGAGGCAGGAAGAGACACATAATGGTATAGAACACATGGCATAGTGCTTCTCACCCTTAACCTCATCCACACCCAGCAGTCAAGTGCTATTCTGCATATCCAGCAGGGCAGCAGAGGCCCCTGGCCAGTCAGAGATCCAGTAGGTGGTGGCAACCAGGCCGGTGACCACAGGGCTTTGGAACAGTCAGTTCTGGCTGATGGCCAATACCTTGTGTACTGGCTTCATTCTGCAGCAACAGAAAAACTTGCCCCAGGTGGCATGCAAGGCCAGCATGAACACAACACTCAGCAAGTCACTGGCCCTCAATCAGCAGAGCTTGAGGATGCACTGGTCCTTCTGGAGGATGACTCATGAGCGTCCGTGTTAAAGACAGCTAGGAAAGGCCAGAGCCAAGATCACAGTCCAGGCAATGTAGACGAAGGCGGCACACACTTGAAACGTGTGCTGAACATATAAACAGTAGGGATGAGATCATTTAACGTGTAATGCTAATGTGAAAAAACAAGAAAGCCACGAGGAGGCAAAAGAACATGATCCTAAATACCATATTCTTGTAACTGAAGTCCAAAGGGAATACAGTGCACAGGCCAATATGAAGAGAAGGCAGACGGCCAAACACGTGTGGTTGGCTAGGCACAGGTCCAACAGGAGGTAGTAGAGAGACTAGCGCAGGTTCAGTTGGACTTGTTTGCCCCAGGCTCAGGGGTCTCCATTGGCTGCCTTGCTGGACCTTGCCTGCCCTCCTTTCCTTTGTCCACACGGGCCCCTTCACTCATAAGGTAGTACTGCAGGGGATTGGGCCACAGTTCTTCATTGATTATCTCCACAATCTTGTCAGACTCAATGGAGCTGTGGTTTGAAAACCACCCAAAGAAGCTTCGGCCATTGTCGGGGTTCCCCTGGCTTAAGGACTGGAGATCATACCCTGGGAGCCACTGGATTGGAGTAGAACGAGACACCACCTGACCTGAAGGACCACACCCATATTCTTTGATGAGAACCTTATTTTGGAAATAGGGGTTGCGCCCAAAGTAGAACTTGATTTTGTAGCCCAATCTGGCGAGGCCAAGCTCTTCCACCTCCAAGCTGTTCAAGTAGCTGAGAACCTCTTTATCTTGGTTGTTCAGAAAGGAGGATAGCTGGGGGTGGTTCTGAAAAGCTTGCCCCCAGAAGCCCGGGATATTTTGGATGAGGAGATTCCTGCGCTCTAAGTGATGCAGTCGCAACTGCCCGAACTTCCTCGAGAGGCGAAGGTAGGCCCTGTCTGCCTGGGCGTTCATGGTCTCCAGCTTCAGCTGGACGGTCTCCAGCGTATCCATGCTGCCATCTGTCGCCAGGGGCCCCGACCCTGCATCCTTCTCCACCTTCTTTTCCTCTACTACAGGGACGGAGACACTCTCCCCTGTGGCCCCCTTCTTCAGCTTCCCAGCAGCTGTAGCCTGAGGCCCCCTCCCCGCTGTGCTACAGGTTTCTGGGGCCTTCTTCCCGGCAGGGCCACGCCGATTTCCAACGCGGGGGCCATTTTTCGGCCTTCCCACGGTTCCCACGGTTCCCACGAAGACAGTGTCTGTCGCTAGGCGCTCCGAGAGGGATGTGGCCTTCCCGGGGCCGGGTCTGGTCGCGGCCTGCCCGCGATCCCCTGCAGCTCGGGCCCGGAGCGCGAGGCCACAGTCCAGGGGGAGCCGGCAGGCAGCGTCCTCCCCGGGCCGACGGGACGGCGCGGGCGCAGCGGTTTCCAGGCCACCCCAACCCGCGCCAGCCTGCACCTGTGACGCCTGGGTTTCCTCCCCAAGCCTCTGGCACTGCGGCGGGTCCGGGTCGCGGGGGGCGTCGTCAGGAGCAGTGCGGACTCGGGCCTTGCCGCGGCCTTTGCCCCGGCTTTTGGCGCGGGAGGACTTTCTACCCCGACTTCGGCCGCTCATGGTGGTAGCGGAAGCGGCTACAAAGCCACGCTCCGACCCCGCCGCCCCTGGCGCCAGCTAGCGGTCCCCAGCGAGCGAGGCTCTCCATGGCAACCGCCGACGTCACGACCGTACGACTGTACCGTCGCGCGAGGACGAGCTGCGCGCGGCGATTAGCCCCGCCGCCGCAGCTGCGCAGGAGCGGACCGTCACAGACAGACACCCGCCTCTTGTATCGCGCCCTGCATCGCTTTGTCTGTTGGAGGCTGGTGTGCTTGCCTTTCGTTGCTTCCGATTGGTCGCAGTGTGCCCACTGGGTCTCGCGAAACACGTCTGATCTCTCTCACACAAGACAGCATGACGACAGCCATCACGTCCAGCCCCTCCCCTCATCATCTGCTTTCTAAACATCTTCAGTTCCTTAATTACCTCTAGTGACATTTGCCTCCATGAAACCCGCTGTGGGGCCCCTCTGTTTTCCCTTTGAAAACCTTTGCTGTGGGATCTGCCACTGAGCCTGAACTCCAGAGAATGTAAAGGTGGGTACCATGGGGCCAGGCCACAAAGCGATTTGATAGGTGGCGGGATGCTATTACAAAATAACCAGTATTTTGTGAGCGTCAGGTACCAGGTACCTGACTCCGTGCGTTATGTGCATCCTTCCAATAAATGAGGGAAGTGGTGGTGGTCCCACTTTCCGATGAGAAAACTGTGGCTCCAGGACCCCAAGGGAATATTCCCCATACTACACAGTAAGGGATAGAAGCACAATCAAACCTAGGCCTAACTGAGTCTTGACCTGAGCTTTATATTCACAGGTGGCTAGTCCTCCCAGGCCTACTCCGCAGAAGGCTGGCTTTGCAGGGCATTCTTTCTTCTACCTAGGAGCAAAACCCAGATCCTCTAGCTGCCTGAAGCCTTGTTTACAGGGCTGGTCTTTCATGCAAGGTATATAGGACCAGGAGTGGAGGCCACAAGTCAGAACTTCTGTAATTGGAGTAAGATAGAAATATGGTCAGAGCCTCCATAGTGGCAGTGAGGAGGCCCTAGAAACTTCTTAGACACACACCCCCCCCCCTGAAAACAGCCAGACAATCTGTCTCCTGTTCCTGGAGGGAGTTCTAGACCACCCTCTTACTAGCCAAGTGATAGGACCTTGAAATAGTGAGACCAGTGGTGAGACCATGGCCAAGAGGAAAGTGGACAAAAACCTTTTAAGGTTGTCCTTTCAGGCTTACAAGGAACAAGAAAGCCCTTGTACCCAGCTAATGGATGGGGTAAGTTCCAGAGCCCCTGGGAACTCAACACCTCTTTATTCTGACTTGTACTATGTGGCTGTAGACTGGCAGCCTGGCATCAGGTGGAACCTTGTTAAAAATGGAGAATTTCAGGCTCTGTGCCAGACCTACCAAATCAGAATCTGAATTTGAATAAGATCTCAGTTTATTTGTATCCACATTAAATTTGAATATAGGACACTGGGGAAAAGAGAAATTATTTTGATATAAGCAGGCCTTGCTTTAAGCCAGCCCAATGCAAGTGACCACTGACTTTCTCAAAGCCTCTACAAGTCCTGCGAGGCTCTATGTGAGCTAGCAAGTTCCCTCCTGCCACTACAACTCTCTGACCTCATCTTCTTTTCTCTCCCACCCCCTGATCTCTTTGCTATTCTTCAGACTCACTAGGTAGCTTCAGGGCCTTTGCACTGGCTCTTCCTTCTGCCTTAAATACTCCAGCCCCACTTGGGGTTGGTCATCTTGGCTGGCTCCCTTCACACTTTGCTTAAATGTAATCTTCACAGTGACCATCCTATTTCAAAATGCCACCCATCCCATCCCTCTTACCTTGCACTACTCTTTCTTTATCCCTTAGCACTTGTTGCCTTCCAACACACTATCCCAATTATTGATTCTGTGTATTGTTTAACTGTCTCTCTTCTCCAGAATGTCAACTCCATGAGAGCAGGCATCTTTCTTTTGTTCATATGGGTCCACAACAGTGTCTGATCCTAATGAAAGGCACTCATTAATTGTTGAGTGAAAGAACCAGCCAAAGTAGAGTTTTAAAAAAATGGGTTTATAAATTGATTGTCTGAAATTCAGAATACCTGTTTTCCCCACAGAAGCAATTTTATAGGTGAAGGTTATATACTCAGATCAACATATGAAAACTTTTTAAACTCATAACTTAGACACAGAATTATCTTTTGATATGAGCACCAGTCAGGGACAGGATGTAGGGGAAAATCTAGAGTGTTAAATTTAAAAATTAAGTTAGGAGATGGTGTGTCTTGTTGGCTCAGTTGATAGAGCATATGACTCTTGATTTCAGGCCCCACATTGGGCTTTGGACCTACTTAAAATTAAAAATAAATAAATAAAGGCATTCCTCTTTATAAAAAATTAAATTGGGGGAACTAATATTTGATTGAAAGGGGATTAATCCAAAGATTACCTTTAATTTTTGTTGAAGACCCTTTCATAACCACTTCTTTCCAAGACCTTCCATGAACATCCCAGACTGCAGGAAATATTCCTGTCCTTCGATCTCACAGAGTTGTTAACTGTAATATTTATCTGGCAATTAGACCTGCAGTTTCATTCCTGTCCTTGTACAAATCGACCTCTTAAACTGGATAACTGCAGTCTGGAATTGTCTGTAAATCTCAGAAAAAAATGTAAAAATACACTGACGCGGTCACTGTCCCTCTGCAAATTGCAGCAGTTGGTGGGCTGCCCTGCTTCTCAAAGCCCTCACAGCTCAACCAGCATCAGCATCTGCATCACTGCTCCCTCCCTCAAGGTTGATACAGGCTGGGCCACTGCAGATGGTGTTTATTATATAATGTGCCTTGAGCCTCTTTTCATCATGTCAGAGAGATAAGCATCAGGTGAAGGGAAACAAAGTGAGACTAACATTTTATATAAAGATAGTCATCTGGTCCAGGTCACCCAGCCCATATGGCTTGTATATTTAAGAGGCTGGTCCATGCAGCTAAACTGAACATTGGATTTTCTTCTAAGTATTAATATTTAATTTTATATAAGACTGTAGCTTGAGTTCCCAACTAGACAGTAAATCATATAAGGGTAAAGACTGTCTCTTTTATCCCCCAAAGCGGCTAGCATGGGCCTTGCATATACTAGTAATATTACTGTGAGTTCACGTTTATTTTGTACTTTATACAATGCCATGTTTTACTTTACTTAATCCCCACAACCACCTCATGGGGCAGATGCAGTCATGGCTCCCATCTTAGAGATGAGGCTATCACTATACAGAAAGGTTCAGTACCTTGCCCAAGGTCACCCAGCTAATTAATGATTTTATCCCGGACAATCATTCCAGCACCCACACTCTTAACCACTCTTCCATGATGTAAAATTATCATTTGAAAGATTGAAATATCAAACTCTTTCTAGTGGGTAAAAAAATACCTTTCAATGTTCAAAAGTTATATGTATATATAAAATTATACATATGCATGCATATACTTATACATTCTTACACATGCAAACATCATTCATATGTCTATCTGTTAGTCAGGAATCAGTTTTCAATGGGGTATATACCTGGTGTGGGGATACTCTACATAAATGAGTTTCATTTCAACCGCCCATTTTGGAATAAAACATCTCCATTTGCACTGCATTTGTTGTGAGCATTCTGTGAGCATGATGAAAGAAATACAGGTTTACTATCATGAATGCAGAAATCTGGGAATTTTGGCCTTTTCCCAATTAGGGGCTTAAATCCATTGATTCTTCTGAATGTGATGATATCTCATGAGTTGGAAATTTTGTGAAAAATTCACAAAAACACTTTTCAAAATGTTAAAGTAACTAGTGTTCACTTTTGTTCTCTAAAAATTGTACTTTCTGCATTCCTTTTAAGGTCTGTTTTCCTTGAACCACAGAAATTAATAATCAGGGGGAAAAACCATTCTAATGATCCAACCTTATTCCCCCACCAAGGGACTAACATTCCCCACAGTTTCTCTGGTAGAGCTTTAAGATGCCAGACTTGACATTTTTAGCCACAGGGTTTTGTCTTTCCCCAAGGAGATAGTATGAGCCTCTTAAATGGCAGTAAGTCTTGCTTACTGTATGGAATTTTAACAACTAACTCTCCTAGGTTATGGAGGATCATGGAAAAGAAGGGGGTGACACGGGAAATATTTTCAAAGCCAAGAAGAAAAGAAAAATCTGCTTCTTATGGTAAATTTCAGAAACTATTTAAAGTTAATATCTTTAGACATGTGCCTAGATTCTTTCCAGTTCCTCCCCAAGGAGCAAAGTTTTATACTAGACCACCTTAGTCATTCAGTTCATATCATATAAATAGCTGTAAAATATTTTAAAATATTGACAAATGTATTCTTACTTCTTGGCATTTCCTTTTTACCCTATAACATTTTCACCATTAAAATTAGGTCTTTAGGCTAAGGCTTGTATCCTGGGGAGGGAAAGGTACTGAAGAACCTAGCAAGAGCTGAATTCAGCAAGTCAGATTCTTCACTTTGAATTTCAAAATAGGCTCTTGAGAGGGGAAGATACAATGATATTGAAAAAGAGAAAAAAAATAGCTCTTCAAAGGCAAATCCTGGAGCACTAAGTGCATAGAGTTTGTAATGTAAAACATAAGGAGGAAAAACGTGTGATCATGTATAAACCATATCTCCACAACACAAAGAGGCAATAAGAATGTTTTCTGAGCTAGGGCTAGTATAAGAATATTTTGAGAGTATGTAGCTGGTACAGGATCTCTTGAGAAAAGGATTCTCACAGTTATCCTCCAAGGGCCAAAACCCTTGGGGAGTTGGTAGAGACCATCCTCCTGGAAAAAAACAGACATCTGAGAATGGGGAGGACTAGCTCCCAACTTGAAAACTGGAACCCAGACAAGAAATCCTCTGAGGGCTTCTTTCATCACAGGACAGCCAAGAGAGTAGAAAAGTATGTACAGAGTGCTAACTTTAAAAATAAAATCATCAGTTACTTTACAGGCAAAAAAAATGGATTTATTCAGGAATAGCAGAGAATTGTAATTCAGAACATGCGAGCTATAGCAAAACAATAGGCAAGTTCAGAGAACAAAGGAGAGGAAGGCTCTTCCATACAGGAAAGGGGGAATTGGGGGAATTGGGAGGGGCTGTTACAAACATAAGTTCCTGGGAGTAAACAGGGTTCTAAGTATGGCGACCTTTCACTGGCGGAATTGTGACTGTCTCTCATTGGCTGGGCAGTTGCTGGGCAAGAAGAAGACCTTGGTCCTCTTTCTGGGGTAATAAAGCAGCTAAAGTAGTATAGACTTGCAAGGTGTGAGTCTTCCTGTCAAGGTTGCAGTTTGTCAACAAGTGGTAGGGCATAAGAGCTCCCCTTCTGGCCTCCTGACTTTATTTTATACAAGGTTTCCCTATTTTTTTTTAAGAATTTATTTATTTATTCAAGAGAGAGGAAGCATGAGCAGGGGACAAGGGCAGAGGGAGAGGGAAAAGCATGCTCCCCACTGAGCAGGAAGCCCCATGTGGAGCTCGATCCCAGGACCCTAGGGTCATGGCCTGAACCGAAGGCAGAGGCTTAATGACTGAGCCACCCAGGTGCTCCACAGGTTTCCTTTTATTTTCACATTTAAGGTTAAGTGTTACCAAAACCATTTCTGAAATGGCATGTCCCCCCTGCTAGCCACCCTATTCTCAGTCTCTCACAGCCCCAGAATAGAGTGCAAGAATAGCCATACATGACATTTTCCCATGTTTAGTAGAGAGAGGTGTGGAGATTTGTTAAGAGCATTTGGGGAATTTGAATGGGCTTTGTACTGTTGGCAAAGAAGGTGCAGAGTAAAGGACTTGGGGACTAGAGACCATGAGGGGCATGCTTCCTCAGTGGACACAATGGGAGTAGAGGCAGCTTTCAAAGACCAGGTAGGTCCAGCTAAACCTCCGCAGGCACCAGCAAAGACTAAAGATGACTCACCCCAGACCCTCCTCCGCCAAGGACAGGATAGGGAAGCCTTAGCCCTGGAGAGATGAGAAAAGCAACTATTTACCTAAGAAAAAGGAATTTTAAATGTTATGTTACCAAGTCACTTGAATTATCATGTTTTTAAGTTATCTGAACTTTATAAGTTGCTGCACCCATGAAAACTCATACTCACTACAATAGTAGTGAGTTAGAGGTTAATTAGACCAGACCCAGGATCTAATGGGTTTAGTCATGCAGCTCCAAAGCTAGAGAAACTTAAGAGACAGTATTTTAAAACTCATTAGAAAATAAATGACATAGATAGTTTTAGAAAATAACAGAAGGTATTAAAAGAAGGCTTCATAAGACATGGTTGTGATTATGAAAATTATAAGATCCATGAAAATGCAATCACCAAATATGAGCATTTTCACTATGATTTAGGAAGGGCCCCTAAATCAAAACTAAGTGCTCTCCAAGAAAGTCTCTCATTAATTGGTTAGAGGTTGAATTTAGAACTGTGGGTGCACCGCATTTATTGCAGCCATTACTTTTAATACATGAATAGTAATTTAGCACACACTTGAACTTCTCCCTAGTTGGGGTACATAGGGAAACCTTTGTCTCCAATCAGAAAAGAAGCTCCATGAGTTGCAAACGCCAAACTTGCCTTATATCCTTTGTATGTAAGCTGCACAATCCTCCTAGAATCACCCCTCTCCCAATAGCCATTCCTGTACCGAACCACTCTCAATTTCCAAACCCAAACAAGTTGTCCTCAGTCAACACCACCCAGTGTTGTCCAGTGCAGAGAACAGTAGGATGCAAGATCTCTCTCTTTTTATGCACTCAGAAATGTTTTGTTCATATCACACCCATAAATTTTAAAATCTTCTTTATCCCCTTTCCTATATAGATACACAGATACACTCTTAACATCCTTACTTCTTCTTCTTTCCAACAAGACATTAATAGTATAAAAATGTTCTAGAAAATAGTATAAAAATGTTCTAGAAAAGTGAGGTTGGTAGATTTTCACTTGGGAAATAAACGGGGAGGAAAATATCCCAACAGGATTTGGAAATGAATCTTGGCATATCCCAGAAAAAAGTCATTGACAAAGGGCAACATGAAAAACAGAAACTGGAATTCCCTCCACTTCATATAAACTAAGATCCTGCATGGTTTACACTAGGTTCTTAGATTGAAGAAGGCCAAGATCTTCACAGAGGATGACCAGAACCTGCGTGGAGGTAGGGTCCCTGGGATGGAGGTGGGGGGAGAGAATCCTCTCATAACACCCAGCAGATCTCAGACACCAGTAACTATGGTAGTGAGAGTACACCAGTAACAATTAGAAGACCTCCCCCCACCCCCATTTTATCAAACAAGCCATAAATTTTGATGCAACTAAGAATTTACATCAAAGACCTGGGGAAAATGAACAAAGATAGAATTAAATTGAATTTTAAATTAATGGGCAAATATTGTGTGGTTAAAATGTTCAATTGTATGTTGCAGCCAACAAGTACCCATAAGCATGGGGTTTCATTGTTCTGTTTCCTTTGACCCGAGCTAATTTAACCAAAGATACCCCTTGCCTTCTGGAATGCCCACTTGTGTTATTCATTCTGTATTTGTGTAATATCTGGTAGCAATAAGACATTTTAAGAAGCACTTAAAAGTTAATAGTGAAGAAAAAGAACAAAGGGAAATTAAGGTCTAAGAAATTAAGAAAAAAAACAGAGTGAAGTATCCAAATGTGTCCCTTTCCACTATGTCTCCTGTACTTGCTGGAGGCTGGCCATGGATTTGATTCTGGCCTTTAATTCACCAGTACAAAGAGAAAAATCAGATGTGGTATAACCTTTTATGATGTTTGCAGTGATTAACACACACACACACACACCAGCAACAAAACGAAAAAACAGGTTCTCAGAGAAAACACATGTATTCCCAATACTGAATCCAGAAAGCAATCTTAGGAGTGCAAGCCCCAGTACCATGCGGATGCTGAGTCCAGAGCCATGGGCATGTCCCGTAGCACTGGTCATGTAGCCTGGCAAGCAGGACAGACAACCATTTGATAAAAGCAGTTCTGTGATGGTTCGGGTCCAAAGCGACAGTGGCTTTATCCAAGAAATTGAGTTTTTAGAATTTAGAGGACAAAGTGGGCATATATCCAGAAGTTAGCCTCTGCACATGGGGCCTTCTCCCGGCGGCACTGTGCTTGGAGCCTGGGTATTGTCTGTGGGTGGGGGCATCACATGAGGAAAGGACTGTTGAATTTCATTCTGTCTCCTGCTACCAAGTGGGCACAAAGCCTTCCCGAGAGCCATGGCCTTCCCTTCCCTTTCATCGTCAATGTCTCCGTCTCCATCACTTTCCTTCCTTTGCTCCCCCAACACATTGGTATGTTTAGAGAAGCCATTCCAGTTGCTTTTAAAAACTGTTTTCCCCACTTCACGTGCTCTCCCATTCACACACAAAGCTGAGTCCTCAAGGACATAGCTGTGTTTGCCTCTCAGAGTTACTCTGTACCTCACTTTCCTCATAGTGAATGAGGTGGTTATTCAGGTCAGGGTTCAGGTGTAGGACCAAGCAGGTGGCATAAGAGAATGAAGCAGGCCCAGTGCACAGCCATAGGGAACTAGAGTGGGTTATACCCTTCCAAGCCTGGTACTTGCCATTTAACTCTGGCTGATGGTAGCCATGGAAAAATCTGCAATTTTTTGTGAAATTTCTTAAAGATCCCAAACAAAATAATTCAGCTTTTAGACTCCACTTTTGAACCCCTACTCTACACCCTTACATTTTTAAACTAAGTTTTTAAATGAAATCATGAATGAATATCTGGAAATTATTTGAATTCCTCCAAAGAAGAGAGATTTTCATGGCTGTTACTCAAGAGAAACCTTTGAAAATAAAGAGTGGTCACATGATCGAAGGTCAGACTCTCCCCTGCTTTGTCAAGGCGAGCCAGGAGTTGATGGCAACTAGGGGACAGCTGCTACTCAAGACAAACACAAGTGATTCTTGTCCACCAAGATTTTTTTTTTTCATTTTGAACTTCCAAGAGGACAATCATTATTTTTAATCGGCTTTATTTCTTCATGCATGGAACCCCGTGCTCCCTCTGATTTCTTAATGCGTGTAATTTACACTCCCCAAATATTTTCATCTTCCTGCAACATGAAGGCTTTGCAAGACAGTCTCAGAGACACACCCATGCTGCTCGCTTCCTGGAGCAGCTGCATCTACAAGTCTTCACTGGGCAACTAACACACTTCTGACCTAAATGGTAGATTTGAGTAACCATGCCCCTCTGGATCCTTTTTTCCCTCCCCTTCTTGATCCCTACGCAATTGATCAGGTGGGCCAAATGGCCTCTCTGATTCACACATTAAGACAACTGGGACACCAGCCGGTGAATTGCTCAAGTTGGCATTTCCATAACTAAAACAAGAAAACCTAAAATGCTTGTCTTCCTCAGGAAAAACCAACTCCATCTGGTCATGGGTCTGATTCAGATACTAACTCATATAATATCTAGCTTAAAATGGGGATAACCCTATTTAGACAAAAATAGTGAATGAAAGTCAATTATGTGGCAGGAAGTTTTCCACTGTGGAATCTAGGCAGAAATGTAATAGTGCAAATCTAACATGAGGAGAGTGAGTATACTGTATGTACTAAGATATGACACACAGTTGAGAGGGAGTGCTGGTCATTGGAGAGTAATCAGACCACCCTTCTCTAGGACCAGATAGCATAGAGAAGGGGAGTTTGGAGATGAGAGATAGGGTGGCTCACAACTATGATCTCTAAAGTGATAGGAGGACACTTAGAAGTACAAGGCCAGATATCAAGAAAGCTCAAAGGCTTATTTTTTGGCACCAGAACTTAAAGAGGGTAACTCTCTCATACCACAACCCTGTTTTAATAGTAGAAAATAACTTAAGCCGGTCAGCATGTTGTGGTTAAGGAGATTTCTGGAAAGTTGTCAACTCCCAGCCTGGACTCTGTGAATGGGGAGCCAATAAGAAGCAAAAAAAAAAAAAAAAAGTTCCAGTCTGAGCACAGAAGTATTGTTTTATTTAGAACAGAAAGATGGGGCACCTGGGTGGCATCTGCCGTCAGCTCAGGTAATGATCCCGGAGACCCGGGATTGAGCCCTACATCGGGCTCCGTGCTCTGTGGGAAGCCTCCTTCCTTTCTCACTCCCTCTGCTTGTGTTCCCTCTCTAGCTGTTTTTCTCTCTGTCAAATAAATAAATAAAATCTTTTAAAAAAAAGAACAGAAAGAGAATATTTACCATGTTGTGGCTAGACCTATGAACTGTAGTTGGAGGGATCAAGGAAATTTACACTTCCCACGTGAATCATTCTCCCACCCCAGGCAAGAGCAGTGAATGAGCCAAGAACACGTGAAGCAGAGATAGTTCTGGAAATGATAGCACACTGAGCATGCTTCCTGCAAAAGATTTGCAAGCATGAGGGAGACCCCTGATGGTCCTGCATGACATACCCACCATAGAGGGGCGAGCTGAAATTCTTGAAAAGTGCCTGTGGGAAAGGGATTATGGGTATTCCTCTTATCTCTTATTTGCCATCACTAAAACCAATAAAAAGGGAAACAGAATGGAGGTTCCTAAAAAATGAAAAACGGCACTACTCTACAATCCAGTAATCACACTATTAGATGTTTATGCCCCAAATACAAAAAGACTAATTCAAAGGGATACATGCATCCCTCTGTTTATTGCAGCACTATTTACAATAGCCAGACTATGGAAGCAGCCCAGGCGTCCATCAATGGATGAATGGATGAAGAAAAAGTGGTTTATATACAAGAGAACACTATTCAGCCATGAAAAAGAATGAATTCTTGCCATTTGCAACAACATGAATGGAGCTAGAGAGTATAATGCTAAGAAAAATAAGTCAGAGAAAAACAAATACCATATGATTTCACTTGTATGTGGAATTTGAGAAACAAATGAACAAAGAAAAAAAGACAGACAAACCAAGAAACAGACTTTTAACTCTAGAGAACAAACAGATGATTCCCAAAGGGGAGGTGGGTGGGGAATGGGTTAAGTAGGTGATGGAGATTAAGGAGTGCACTTATCATGATGATCACTCAGTAATGTATAGAACTGTTGAATCACTACATTGTACACTTGAAACTAATATAACACTGTATATTAACTATACTTGGAATTAAAAAAAAGAGAGGGCGCCTGGGTGGCTCAGTGGGTTGGGCCTCTGCCTTCGGCTCAGGTCATGATCTCGGGGTCCTGGAATCAAGGCCCATGTTGGGCTCTCTGCTCAGCAGGGAGCCTGCTTCGTTCTCTCTCTCTCCCTACCTCTCTGCCTGCTTGTGATCTCTCTCTCTCTGTCAAATTAAAAAAATAAAAAAATAAAAAGATTTAAATAAATAAAAAGAGGAAGTAAAACAAAAGTATCCTAAAAAAGCAAACAACAATAATCAATTCTCCCTGTTTATGATCAAACAAGATTCAAGCAATCAATGATGTTAAAAAAAATTACTACCATATGCCTCATGTATTACTCTAGTAAATTATTTCATCATGAAGAGAGTTTATGTGACATTCTCTTGATGAAAGAATTCATCTGCTGGAAGAGAATTCTGGAAAAAGTCATGTTAAGAATCATGCTGGCATAATTCAGGTTTATCTAAAGATCTGGCATTCTGGCCTTAATTTTAACATTTAGTACTGACTGGAAAAGATTACAAACCACCCCCCAAAACTACACACAGTGAACAAAGAATAACATGTCATTTTAAAATTATCATAGAAAATTCCTTTTATGATTTGAAACTATGTATGTGGGATTCATTGGGTAAGATGGGGGAGGATATTGGCAAGAAAGGATGACCACAGGTAGGGGTCTAATTTATGAGTCAGCATGCATTGGGATCTAAAAAATATCCTACCCAACCTTTATGATTTTGGACTCAGGAAAATGAGAATACCTATTGACAAGAAGCAGTAATGCTGAAACAACCGAAAAAGGAATTGGGCCTGAATTTGTTTCCCACTGATGCTGTAACAAATTACCATACATTTAGTGGCCTAACAAAAGATAAATTTATTATTTTACAGTTCTGTAGCTCAAAAGTCCAAATGGTCACAGTGGACTAAAATCCAGGTCTATGTTCCTAACGGAGGCCATAGAGAAGAATCCATCCTAATGGCTTCTGCATCTTCTGGAGGCTGTCTGCATTCCTTGGCTGTTCCAGCCAGCAACTGGATTACATCCTCACATTTCCTTCTCTCACTGACTCTTCAGCCTCCCTCTTTTACACATAAAGCCCCTTGTGATTTATCAGTCCTACCTGGATTATTTGGGATAAATTCTCATCTCTCAAATCCTTCACTTAATCACATTTGCAAAGTCCCTTTTGCTATATAAAGTAACATAATGACAGTTTCTGGGGATTAAGATTTGGACATCTTTGGGAGCCTTTATTCTTTTTTTTAATTAAATGTTAAAAGGTTTATGACAAATTTCCTACCTCATAATTTTTCCTCTCTTTCATATACACTCATATTTTTATTCCTGTGTCCTAAATATGTTTTATAATAATAATAGGTAAAATGTACAGGTGTGCCTCTCCATCCCTCAAGCATCCTCCCCTTCACCTTGAGAGTCACATGGCTTAGCCACATGGCTCCCCTTCTCAGTGGCACAGAGAATAAGCTCCTCCACGGACACTCTCTTCCTTGTTCCTTTCCTGGCCCAGTCTAACTTCCTCCACCCTCTTCTCCCTTCTAGGACCAGGTGTACTGTGCTAAGCAATTTACTTGTTTTTTGTATTTAATCCTTTCAACAACTCAGTGACGTAAGTGCCATTATCATACCCATTTCATGAATGAGAAAAGGGAGGCTTTGAGAGGTTCAGTGATTTGTCTTTGGTTATACAACTGAAGTTCAGAGCTAGGTCTCTCTAGCCCTGACCCATGAGAAACAATTCAGCTAGAATGAGGCTTACAACAGCAAAGGTCTATTTCTTGTTCATGCTGTGTATCTACCACATGTCTATCTTGAGTCTGCTGCCTCTTCATATCCTTGTCATTATGAGACCCAGGATGAAGCAGCAGCCCTTATGGAATATTGCCCTTTGTTAGAGGAGAGAAAAGTGAGATGGTAGAACTTCACATGGCCTTTGAGTTTATCTTGGAGGTGACATGCATTTCTTCTCCTCACATTTCATTGGTTAAAGCAAATCAGGGACTAAGCTCAACATCCATGTAGCCAAGAGGTCTTGATCTCTTGCTAAGTATAGCAGCAAATATTTGGAAAGAATAACACAATGTATAACAGCTTCAAATATGGTGCTATACCATTCATTGATGATGAGAGGAAAAGTATTCATTTTTCCTTACGGCCAAGATGACCTAGAACCTCCTTAGTGGCAAGGCCCTCGTCTCTAGGTCAGCTGGACTCTTGGGTCTATGTATAAAAAGTCACTGTATGGAGGGATGTTCTCTGATGCTGAAATGTTCCTTCATCCACATGCTTAGAGTATCTCACACTGCACACTGGAGAGAAATTTGTGTTGCCTGGGGAGAGCTGTTTGGTGCTAGGAGCTATGAATGGTTCCCCAGGGGGAATTACTCCCAACTAGTAAGACCTAGATGGATATAGACCTCCCTCAAAGCAGCAGATGAGAAAAAGTGAGGAGTCTCCAAAAGCCCTCTCTAGTCTAAAAACTTCCTAGGATTCTAGTCCAGGTAAAGAATACTCCTCTCTCAGTTTTTAGGACTCAAGAATTGAGAGTGAAAATTACATTTTATGCAGTGGTCCTCAAACTGTGCTTTAAGGAGCCCTCAAGTTTCAATAAAGTTGTCTTGAAAATGGCTAGACAGAAGGACACGTACCACTCAACCTCACCTTCATTCCTGGGGCTTGCCACACAAGCTAGGGCTAGGAGCAGAATGGGGCTTTCAGTACTGAGACTCAGGGTGGAAGAAGAGAGAGATTTCCTTTTGATGCAATGCATAGAACATTTGCTAAGAGAGGCTCCATTCAGTAATATGGAAGGTCCGTATGCCAAGGTTTCTCCTGAGGTTAGAAATGGTCTGTTCCCTGCCTACTCTACCTGGTCCCTTCAGAGAGGATGGAGCTGAATGACTGGCCATCCAGCAGGAAGCTAAAGAGAAGGGAGGGTCCTAGAAGGGAGGAAGGGGTGGAGGAAGTTAGACTGGGCCAGGAAAGGAACAAGGAAGAGAGTGTCCATGGAGGGGCTTATTCTCTGTGCCACTGAGAAGGGGAGCCACGTGGCTAAGCCACGTGACTCTCAAGGTGAAGGGGAGGATGCTTGAGGGATGGAGAGGCACACCTCTGACCCTGCCTTCCTGCCCCCCATCTCTTGGCTCTATGGGACCCAGTGCGCCGTGGATGAGCTGCCAGTTGTGCTGCTTTCCAGAACACGGTTATTACCACTTCCTTGCCACCACAGTATCGGGCACACATATGTAAAAAATTTCCACTTAAGATTCAGTTCGAATTTTAAAAAAAAAATTTTTTTTTAACCTCACAATTTAACCCAGTCTTTTAATGTCATGGAAGAGGGAATAGGATCTCAGATGAAAAGGCTTTCCTAGGGTCATGAAAAGAAGTAGGAGAAAGTTGGAACCAGAACCAGGACTCTGGCCCGCGGTCCTGTGTCCAGCCCCATCATCCCCAGTTCAGGTTTGTCATCCCTGGTGCTCTGAGCCCCATCACTTAGGAGTGACAGCCATTCGCTCTCGCCGGGTAACCCCGCTTCCAGTTCACTTATGAAGGAGAATGACTTGCTTGGATTTTGCAGCAATACCATCATGCTTTGAAATGAATCAAACCCTCATCTTCCGGTGTGACTAGACTCATCTAAAAGTCACAGCGTGGGAGAGTATGAGCTTCTGGCTTCGCCTGGATTGCCATCCCTGCTCACGGCCCTGGCTTCGGCCTCACTACGTACTCCTTTGAAATGCCCCTTGGGCTGGTCAGGATGGTGCATTCTGCCAGCTAGCTGCCAGCTGAATTTTTTTGCAAGTGTGCCACGTCGCAATGACAAGACTGTGTTGAGGCCCAGATGCTTCAGCATAAATAAATAGCGCATCTGGGACCTGGAAGGAGTCCAGCTGCACGATATAGAAAAATCTGGGGAGGAAACAGAGCCAAGCGATACACAGCTGGAAACTGTTGAGTTAGGAGCAAAGTGGAGAAGCCATTGAAGAAGAGAAGAAAAAAAGAAATGGAAAGGAAGAAAAAAAAAAGATTAAACCAGGGATTTCTGTTGTCCGGGAGGCTCTGAATTATCATTGCTGAGAAACAGAGCCATGGATTATGCAACCATTGAACTAGGAGCATCCTTGCAAAAAGGATGATAATTGCCCTCAAAGCAGAGAGGCTGAGCAGGGCTGGGAAGCTTGACTGCTAGATATCTGACTGCCTCGGAGGTGTCATTTCAGGCCCCTCCTAGCTGTCTGAGTCTGTAAATGACCTCGTGGTGAGCAAGGTAGAGGAGTTCAGCTCCCCAGGGCTCCCTGCCCAGGATCACCCGGGATTTGGGAAGCTTTCGCGAGTTCCCAGGCTCCTGGGCAGCCACAGCTGAACACGCCTGTTTCAAACATGCAGCGTATTAAAGGGCAGGCCCGGGAGGAGGAGGAAGCTATACAGTGACATCACTTTCTCCCAGCTCAGAGGCCCAGGCAGATGATTCACAGCAATGAATCAGCAGGGGCTGCCTAGAGACGGTGGCTAACGCCCACAGCCCCAGGCCAGACTAAAAGCTACAATGACATCACTGAGAAGAAGAGAGGAAGTTTAAATAAAGGGGGAAATTAGGACAAAAAGAAGACAGAGAAAAAAAATCTCTTCTTCTCCCTCTTAATGGAAATCAAATGCTGGGATTAACTTCTTAATGGATGGCTTGGTTTAATCTCCTGGATTAAAAACTTCCCAAATTAAGCCATCATTAAGAGATGCCAGAATGCAGGCTTTCTAAGCAAAGAACAGTATCACAGAGCAAAATTTTTCTCAATCCTTGTAGCCCCTCCCACCTCGTGCTTATCTTGTGGCAGAGGATAGAAGGTGAATCCCGCTGCACTAGAGAGAATCAAAGGCTCCTTCCAACCCACTGGGGCCTGAACCTTGATGGCTGTAAGATGCAGCCTTGTCGTTTTTAAAATAAAGCAGATGACTAAATGAAGTGGGCCCCGTGGCAATTCTTACACTTGAGATACCAAGTTGTCTGCATTCACAGGGATCTGAAAGGGTAAATGACTTTCTTTGGGTCTTAGGGAAAATGTTTAATTGGCAATAATTGCACTTGGAAGAACTCTTAAGATGATGGAATCATACACAGGACTAATCTCGGATACTAATTCTTAGTTGGTGTGTTCCCCACACTCCAGTGGAGATGGGAGCCATTCAACCTTCACAATATCATTTATAGTGATTCTGAAATCTTTTAATAGCACAGACTTAGGGAATATGGTCAGAACTAGGTATGATTTGGTTATGGATCTATGCATAATTTTAAAAGCTTTGTTCACTTATTTAAGAAATATGTATTGAGTACTTTCTAGGAACCATGCATTATGCCAGAAGCTGGGGATAAGTTGTGGAATGAGACACAACCCTCAGAGAACTTATTGTCGAACAGCCAGAGTCTCTGCAACCACTGTGACAAGGGAAACCCAGCTGTTATTCCTGTTCAAAATTAATTTCTTAGAGTACTGATCAATTCTAGGGTAAGAGAAAAGAAGGCTACACAGCACAGAAAATGACCCATGCCTCCAAATAAAAGAGAATTGTATTTAGAAAATACTTAACGCTGTGGTATTTCAAGAACACAGAGTGGTATAAAGAGAGGTGAGCCAGAATTCTTTCTTGCAGCTTAAAATCTCTTAAAGGAAGACTCCAAACCAACATGATATTTTGGAGAAGAAGGTGGATGGGGGAGGTTGAATTCAACAGAAGGCATGTTTCCTCAAAGCATCTCATAATTCAAAATCAATACAGTTCATCCTGACTGTGGATAGAGTTTGGGCAGGAGGGGTGTGAGGGCTTCTTACCAGCTGGAGTGGCACCTGATATTCTGGCAATATCAGAAACCCCATTTACAATGTGTCCTGCCACTGGTTTGAAATGATAGGATTCTTGGCTCAGGTTTTGGTTTAGTGTGGGGATCCTCCAGGTCCTTCACCCTGTTCCACAGGGAGTCGATCTGTATATACAACCTTGACAAGGCTCCTTGCCTTCTGGCTCCTAGCCAGGTTCTTCCAGTGGGCAGCACCTGCAAGAAATCAGGAAGATGGAGGAGAGAGGTTAGGGTATCAGTTCCCAGGATATCAGTTCCACTCTGCTGGGCCACCACTGGTCAGCTGTGTGCTTCCCCTGGAGGCCCAAGTTCCCGTCCAGTGGCCTTCCCCATATAGCTGTCCTCCGAGGGTTCAGGAACCACTTACCCCTTGTCCCTGTAGGTCTGAAGTAGGGATTGTACCACTCCTGGAAGTTTCCCTACACCTGGCCACACCTCTGTAAACAGTCCTTCAGCCAGTTTAAGTGTGTCATCTATTCCCTGCTGGGAACATGACAAAATAAGGGGAATTTATATTATCCTAAATGTTGAACCTAAAGGGGGGCTTTATTATTATTTTCATATTACACGATTTCAAATTTGCTTGGCTCAAATTTGCATGAAAAAGTAACAAATTTCCAAAGATCCACAGGCCCATCTGCATCAGGAACAGAGTTGAAAATCAAGGTTTACAACAACCTGCCTTAGATTTCCCTCTACAGCTTAAACCATTATCCTTGATGACTTTGGGGACCTTCCTTTTCTGCTTTACTTTTAGCTTAAATAGTAGCTGTGGCATTGTTCAGTAACAGTTCCTTCTGCCATAGCTTCATTAACTCCTTGGCAAACAGGATTAATGGGCAGTGCATTAAGGCAATCATCCCTCTGCCTTTCCAGTCATTGGAATTCCATTCCTGGGCAACGATAATCTCTGAGACATTCAGAAAGAGGCATGTCATATCTCCTCTTCTTCCGCTGCAGCAATGCCCAGGGTTTGATTTTTATTTGGCTTCATTTAAGAACGTCAGCCCCTCTCGTTGGGTCACTGATTCAGTAATAGACAGTTTGGCTTCCACTGCAGCTCAGCAAAGCCAAAGCAGACAGTTTGGCTGTGGGGCAGATGGGTGTCTGTCACCAAGAGCTGTGCGCACCTGCTGATTTATGGCTCCAACCCATCATTTCAGCATTTCTCACCTCCATCTGGAACTCCCTATTCATCCATTTACTCTTACCCATTTCCACTTTATCATTTGCAAGGAAACGCATTCTGGAAGCAGGGAAAGGGAAGCCAACAATTTCCTGAGCCTCATGTCTGAGGAATATGGATTTGAATGAAAAGGCAGGGCTGGTAAGTGACCCACCTTTTAAAGAGCAAATGAAGAGAGCACTGCCTTTAGAATCAGACCTGGATTTTAATCCTAGTTTCACCTCATACTGCCTCGTATAACATGGATTGGTTGCTTAACCTCTTCAATTCTTACTTTGCTTCTCTGTAAATTGGGGATGTTATCAATACCTACATCAGTGGCTATGGTGGAAATTAAATGAAATAATGGTAGTGGAGCTCTTAGCCTCCAGTTTGTCCTGAGTCTGTTAATTACATAAATTCTGGCCCTCGCTTTATATTTCAAGGTTGCTAACATTGGTGACACTCCCAGAGGGTGGTAGATTTCAGTAATGAACCTATCAAGCGGAATAGAAGCCAGTGTTTTATAAGAATATTCTCTTTCTGGGTTTAGATAAAGAAAACAGATGAAACAATCCCCCCCAACACACACCAGAATGCTCAGTGAAATAATTATCAACCCAAAAGTTAAGAGGACAGTTGAAGGGCCTCATCTTGAAACAATGTATCTGGAAGCAGGTTTACTCAGAAACTCAAGGAGGAACTGGGTTGGTTGTCAAAACATGCTTCTGTCGTATTCTCTAAATAGGAGCAGAGAGAAAATGAAAGACAAATGAAAGCAGATGGGCTGCTTAAGCAAGAGGAAAAGAAATCTTTCCTTGGGAAAACAATTGGGGTTTTAGTGAAAGTAGATGTATATAAAGGGAATAAAAAGACATACCCAAATCTAACTGTTCCCAAAGAAAAGATTAGATACAAGAGCCAGCGGGAATGACCCATCTCCTCCCCACACCTGCTAAGGAATCTCAAGTTTAGGAAAGCATTGAAAGCCATTCTCTTCTAGCTCTAGGAAGAGTCCCTAATAAGAGCAACTGAAGAAATCATAGGCAGGAGACTGTGGCTGATCTGTTAGTTATTTACAGAAATTTTGGACAGATTTGAGAGGGGAAGATCCATCTAAAATATTTGAAAGTTACTGGGTGGGTTTCTAGGTGGAACCATTATTGTAAGTGAAGATGGAGATAATACCCATGATGGGAAAGAACATGCCCAAGAAATCCATGGAAAGACACAGTAAAGAGGAGACCTTTTAAAAAGAGGCAAAACAGGACCAAAAAAAATGAATGAGGTGCAGCCTCGGATTATTGGTCTCATGGAACTATACCTCCCAGGTTGGATTATTCCACTCATGGGAACAAAGATGGAAAACTTCTTTTTGAACAGCATGTGCTGGAAAGATCGAGAACTCTTTGACTTCTCACTGTCAGCATGAGGAAGTCCCAAGACAAAATCTAAATGCGATATAGTAGGAAAAAAAAATCCTAAATTTTGTTAAGTTTTAATTGATTTCCTGGGACAGAAATACACCTTGAATTAGGTGTGGTGCCTGGGGCTACCCCTGCTGTAAATTTCTAAATTTGGCAAGAAAGAGGAACATTTCAATATCCAGTCTCTAATGAAGCAAATGGCATGGCTGTGTGGATTTCACTCCCACCCAGCCAGCCCATATGGCAAACTGGTGCCATACATAACCTCTTTAGGGAAGATGCTTCCAAACTGAGTTTCAGTTCAGGCTTGTGGATCATGGGAAAGTGCCCTGGATGGAGTGGATGGCATGCTGGTAAAAGACTGAAAGTTTCTCTGTCTGCCCTGTTTCTCAGTCTCGTCTGTGATCCCCATGACATCAAATAAAGTTGTGGAGGTATCATCTAGCCAGGGATACCCACGCTGGAAGATGGTAATTTCAATATGTTCCTCTAGAAGATGGTCATTTCTCTAGAAGAAAGTAAGTCATATTTTTGGTGTTCTAAAAACTCCTTAGCTTTATTAAACTAAGAGACTTTGGGATGGATGGGTTCAATTCAGAAACACCAAAGGAAGAGCACTTGAAGGAACCGTACCTACACACAGCCCTGAAAATCCTTGCAACCCAGCCTGAGCCTAGTGTGCCTGGGCAGCACACCTCCAGCCATCATACCGAAAAGGCCCCAGGAAACTTACGAAGCACATTTTGTCTCAGTGCCTTCCTGCTTTCCAGCTCTCTTCCCCAGTCCCTGTTCCCAGCCACTTTCTTCCAGTCCCTGACTCCCTGTGTCTCCTCTACTGCAGTGCCCCTCCCTTGTTCCTTCCCTCTCTCTTTCCCTCCCTCTACACAGGCTGGCCTTCCAAATCTGTGCTGCCCAATATGGTAGCCATGTGTGGCTGTTGGACCCTTGAAATGTAGCTCCTCTGAACAGAGATTTGCCATCAGGTTAAAATACACACTGGATTTTGAAGACTTAGTGTGAAAAAAATGTAAAAGATCTCATTAGCAATTCTTGTTTAAATGATACTTTTTAATATATTACATTAAATATATTAAAATTAGTTTTACCTGTTTCATGTACCTTTTTCAATGTGGCTCCTAGAAATTTTTTAAATTACATATGTGGTTGACAATATGTTTCTAATACAAATCTCGTCCCCGGGGTCCCAGGCATCTCCCTGCACCCTCTCCTGCTCCAGGTCCGCTAAAGCACCCAAACCAACCTAACTTTCCTTCTTCTGAATAAGCATAGATTTCAGTGTTTGTGGTTGGAGAATTATTTTGTAGGTGAACAATCCTATTATGATGCTAATGGTTGACAGTGCTTAGTTTTGGCTTTCTACATAATACTGATTAAACACCTATCGAATGTGTGTACATTGTACTCAAGCCAAGAGGGCATTCTTGGAAGCATAAGATAGCTCTGCTATCCAGCAGCTAACAACGGAGTGGGCTATTACCATTCGATCAGAATAATCTGAAATGTTGACATATCTTTCCCTAAAGATCACACGGGAATTCTAGGCACAATGGCAGAATAATGGATACTCTTTATATTATGATCATAGAGGAAGTTTCACAGAGTCTTTCAGTTCCTGCTATGTATGTCCATGTACTTCTGGCCCACCACACCGTCAAGTATTTTGAACTTTCTCTGCTGAGGTAGCGTTGCAAAGAAAGGTAAATGACTTGAGCCAAGTTAGAAAATTGAAAACAAAATGTCAAAATACCTTCCAGTTTTATTTCTTCTTTTAAAGAGGAAGGAGTCTGGGGGCTCTGCCTTGGCTTGTCCATCCTGCAACCTCTTCTCCATTTCTGCCCACAGGAAGAACAGAGCAAAAGCAATCAAACAGGAGCCTCACTCAGCGAGGAGATAAATCTTGAGGAAATGGCTCTTCCTTCTACATCTTCCTTTCATTGAGGAAGCCAGTCATGATGGTCAAAGAAGCCAAGGATAATTTCATTTGTAAATTGTACACTTTGGCCACATGGTTTTTAGCACAAATTAGGGATGGTCTTTAGCTTCGATTCTCCTTCTTTTGAATTTGATTTATTTTAAAAGAAGAATGTTTTCCTTGAAGCATTTTGTATTTGCAGCCCAGAGTTTTCTGCTCACTGCTGTGTACAGGGTTGCCTTTTGGATATAAATGTCCTGAATAGATCACAGTTCGGGACTTAAAGTGTCCTTGTTTATCCCAAAATGTTTATTTCCTTTATCCTTCTACAGACAGTGTAGTCAATTTCTTTTCCTACCCTTTTTATCTCAAAGAAAAACAAGTTTTATCATTTGAAAGTATCTTATACCAGATCTAAAGTATCTAAAGTATCTAAAACCAGATCAATATTAAAAGAAGGGTGTAATCACATAATCAATCTCTGCAAGAGATGCAGGATTTAGAGTGAAAAAAAATGAAATCTTCACAACCACTGTAATAATTGCAAGGAACAAAGAAAGCAGAACCCAGGCTTCAGTGTGGAGAACTTACCTATTGGGAACTGTGCACTGGGACTGGGCTCCCTCTCTCCACAAGTAGAAAAGACTCTACTCCATCTACCTTCAGTTAAGTTTGAGTCCCAGGGTGTGATTAGAATAAATCATTGATTTATTTTTCATGTCATGACGAACAACCCCTGCCCTGAGCCACACCACCCCTTCCATTTTCTCATGTCTCCTTGTTTTCGTGGTCACACTCTTCTCTCTGCCTGACACATTTCTCATACCACCACTACCCTTCCCCCTTTCTCTCCACATCCATGCCTGCCAGCCCACATACCCTCATCTCCCTACCCAAGCAGCAGTCCCTCTAAGGAGACTTCCCTGACCAGCCTTCCAACCACCCACACTGCAGCCCCAGGCCAACAGAAATGCCCACTGTGCTCCCTCCTATGTCCCTTGTAAGGACCCCACCGTAGCACTGCTCACTGACTTTGTCATTATTTGCCTGTAGGTCTGCCTCCTCCCTGGATGGGAAACCATTGAGGTACAAAATTGAATCTTGTTTAACATGGTATCAATGGGGCCTTGCGCAGTACCTGAAACTAGCAATACTCAGCCAATTATTTTTGAATGAACAAGTTCACTTATGGGCTCAGGATGATGATAGGTCCCAAGGATGATCAGACAAAATCCATTCCTTATGGAATCCAGAATATCAAGAAGGTGTACACCCCTAGTTTCATGATGGAGTGGGTGATGTTTAAGTTCTAGACAGGGAGGGAAAACACTGTAGGATTTCAGAGCAGGGAAGCCACCTGGAATAACAGAGCACAGTGTGAATGCCCATTCATTTATTCAATACATAATTATTGTGGGCTGATGCTGCTTTAGGGGCTGCAGATACATCAGAGAATAAAACAGATAAAACTTGGTGCACCTGGGTGGCTAGCTGGTTAAGCATCTGACTCTTGATCTCAGCTCAGGTCTTGATCTCAGGGTTGTGAGATCAAGTCCTGAGTTGGGCTCCACAATGGGCTTGGAGCCTACTTTAAGAAAAAAAAAAAAAAAGACAAAATTCTTTGCCCTCATGAAACTTACTTTTATTGGAAGGAGACAGACCAACAATTTAAAGCAACTCCCAAGAAGGCACATGCTAGCCCCATAAAGGGAACAGAGACACTGAATATTGCTAATTCACTCCTTTATGCTTCTTGTACCATAGTATGGGCCAGCTGGTCCATTCAGGAAACAAACAAAACAAAACAAGAAAAGTAAAAACAAACAAACAAACAAAAGGAAGACCTGTTTGCAGATGCCTCTGTGAGGATACATTTGCAATTATCCTTGCATGAGTCACATTCCCAAACATCTACCTTCCGCTCCTTCTCTCCTTTGCTTCTCCAGCGAGTTGCCCACGTGATCAGCCTACCCAAGGCCAGTCCACAGGCATAGGGTTTGGGCTGCACAGTGGTCACTGTCTTCACTTTCAGTGCCCAGACTCTAGTGTTGCTGAAGCAGGTGAGAGGTTGAATGTCGTGTGATACCTGTGGCAGGCCTCTGGCTTCTAACTTCTTTCAACATATTTCTGAGCAACCTAGTGATCACTGCTGAGCACACCGAGGGAGATAAATAAATAAACCACTCACTCATTCAACAGATATTTAATGAGCACCTACTGGAGTCCAGGTAATAATATATCTGCCACTGGAGATCCACTGGTGAGCAAAACAGATGAGCTTCTGGTGTAATGGGGGGACAGACGTACAGAAGAAAGCCCAACAGTAAATTCATCACACAAATGAGCTCCTGGGTGCTTGAGAAGCTCCAACGAGAAAAACTAGAATAAGAGGGGTCTCTCTCTCAATTTCCTACTCTCCTTGAAGGCACACACCCCTCTTCATATCTTTGTAGCCTCTTCCCCCTTCACAGAAGACCTGCTGCTCCCCCTCCCCCCAGTCCTTTAGTGTCTCAGTCTCGGCCTCTTTCTCTCTGGAGAGGGGGAACCTTCCTCTAGACTGCTTATGTAGTCCGTAAGCCTTTCTCCCACTCAGCTGAGTTTCCCACAGTGTCCTTGGTAGCTTGGCAGAGCTTCTCTAATTTTGATGCATAATAGAATTACCTGGAGGAGTTTGGGTGGCCATCATGGCTAGGACACTCCACAGACCAATTAGAGGGGTTTCAGTCCAGCCCCACCTCTTGCCAGAGCCATACTGGATTACTTGTGGTTCCCTAGATGTGCTGCTGTCTGTCTCGCTCAGTCCCTTCTGTGCCTCCCCACCCACTTCTTTCTTATACACTCTTTAAGACTCAGCTCAGAACTTCCTTCAGGAAGGCTCTTATATCAGTTTAGATGTTTCCAGCTTCAACTAACAAAATATCAAGCAAGAGATTTAATACAGTATGACACAGACGTTTATTATCCCCCTAGCAAGAAGCTCACAGCAGGCAGTTCGAGAACTAGTTAATCTTGCAGCCTGATGATGTCTGAGCTGTAGGCTGCCTTCTCTTTGTCTCGGCTTTCCCCATATGGTCTCAAACTGCATGTCTTGACTCCAAACATCAGATCCACACAAAACCACATCCAAAGGCAGGAAGAAATAGCAGCTTCCCCAATGACATCTTTTTCATCAGAGAAGAAAATCTCTCCCGGCAGCCTTTCCCACTGCTCCGTTAGGCAGGTCTAGATTACTAGCTTACCTAGAGCAATCCTTGGCAAAGGAAGGATTGCTATGGTTCACCTATGACTAGGGGGAAAACCCCTCTTCTTTGAATGTGTTCTGCCTCATATAGAGCAAAAGGTTCGATTGATGAGGACGAATGAGAGAAATTGTGGATGGGTGGGCTATCAGTGGTTTTAGCCATGCTTTCCTCGCTCTCCACTCCTTCACTAGTGAATGAGGTGCCTTCCAAATACTCTATCATTTTGCTTTTCAAACTATCTTGTACTATTGGTTTGTCTCCTTACTCTGGCCTCCATACAGTTTATTCATCTTCAATACCTAGCAAAGTCCTAATGCATAGTCTCAATAAAAACTGTTGTTTGAATGATGGAATGATTGAGTGAATTAGTGAAATGTTCAGGACACTGTCCACATAGTGCTAATAATTTGACTCATCTGTATAGTGATAGTTACCCATCTGAAGAGACTGATATATGACCACACAGTTTGTGCTATTTGCTCCATTCAATTTCTGGGGTTTTTTATTGCCCTGACTTAGTCCTATGGTCGGTTATCCTCTGTAGCAGCAACCAAATGACCACTTTCCTCATTAAACAGAGTCGATGTCTCTGGTTCCCCAAAGGACTGTGCTGGTGTTGAGCCATTTTTTTTTCCCCTCTTGTTCCATTAGTGTCTGCCAACACCATCTATCGGTGTCCCATCTTTGGAGTGGAACTTCAAAGGCAGGGTTTCCTTTTCTGGGTCAAGTTGACCTGTAACTTCCATCTTCTTCATACTGATCCTCAGTCTGTAGACCTCTCTGCAAAATGGTCAACAGCTTCTCATCCAGAGCCTTAGCAAATATTGACTGAGGGAATTATTGAGTGACTCACTCAACCGACTTGCACGTAATGTTCAAAACTAGTCCTAGCAGACAAGCGCTCTTATTTAAGAGGTACCTGCCTCAGCTCAAACATCTTTAAAAATAACCAAATTGGCAGCTTTTATCAATGTTGACATTCTGTTCTCAAACTAATTACCTGCTTAGGTAACTGACCTTATTAAGGGCTGTTGACACCTCCTTAAGTTATCTTTGGAAATTGAAATCATACCCAAATACAATTATGATCTTGCCAGGTTCAAAAACTGCCATTTTGATACGGCCAGAATTCCCTTTTGAATTTAGAAATCTAATGTGAACCCTTAAGTTGGAAAAAGAAGGGATGTAAATCAAATGAATAAATGAATAATGAATAAAAACAACCATTGCTTAACTTAGGCATGGAAATAAAAAAAGAAGTGTCAGCTGAAACATGCATTGCTATTTTTCTAATATAGAATGATCATTAGCTGGTTGATGAAAATTTTGGTTTTGACACTTACATGGACAGTGGTTCCTTAGTGAAAAGATCTGTAGAGCACTGTCACGCCAGTATCCCATGTGACAATAAGCATCCCTGTGGCAGAAATCGTGGCCAGCATCCCAGAGGATCCCCTCATAACAATCCAAACATCAGAGAGAATGCTCTGTTAGATGTCAGGGTCCATGAAAACAAAGCCATGGCATCGCGCCCGACTGCCAAGCAGGAGTACGTCCCATCTCAGGTCCCCCAAGCAGGATTTGTCAGAGGATCAATGAGACCAAGATGGTTAACTTAGCTATTAGATATAGTAACTCCGTTGAAGTAGAAAGAGCATCCTCATGAGAACATGCTTACGCACAACTTCAAAACTTCAGCAGTCAGAAATGGGGCCCATTTGGCCTAAGATAGAAATCAACCTGTGAAACAAAGGAACAGAACTCCTAGCAAACTGCTGCCCTATCACAGCAAACTAAAGGCCCATCCTAGCTCACTGGGTCATAAATTCCTAGAGAACAGAAACAGCTAAGTAGTGCCAATATTATTGATAAATAATATTCAAGTTTGGGCAGACTCTGAAATACATGTTCATAAAATCCTCAAGTGAAGATGAGCTTTAGAATGTAACCCAAACTCCTCATTCACTAAAGAAGAAGTCAAGTTTTAAAGAGGGAAAAGATCGGGACGCCTGGGTGGCTCAGATGTTGGGGCATCTGCCTTCGGCTCAGGTCATGATCCCAGGGTCCTGGGATCAAGCCCTGCATCAGGCTCCTTGTTCATTGAGGAGCCTGCTTCTCCCTCTCCTTCTGCTGCTCCCCTTGCTGTGTTCTCTCACTCTCTCTGTCAAATAAAGAAAATAAATCTTTAAAAAAAATAAAGAGGGGAAAGATCTTGCCTAATCTCATATGGCTCTCTCTCTTTCTCTGGGACCCCCGGACCCCTAACTCCAACCTATGGCTCTTCCCACTTTATGCCATTAAGCCCCTACCACAGCACCCTGCCTGCTCTTGGCTTTCAGTAAAACTTTATGAACAAATCCTGTCAATCATGATTATGTATCAACAAGTCCAGTTTCAGATTATATAGGGTTTAACACATATAATTTGGGAGAGAGCCTGCTTTAAGGAAAAAGAATCCAAAATGAGGAATATATAATTTGCCACAAAAATGAATATTTCTTTAGACTAAAAGAAGAAAGTACACACATTTCAAAAATAACAGAGATGACTAATACCACCAGTATCACAAAGTCCGTAAATAACATATTCTTATTAAGTAATTGCCCAGCACATCTCTATAATGCATTCTTCCCACATAGTTTTGGGCTCCCATATGTTCTGATTAACTCTTCATACAAAAATTGTATAGTCTTTTCTAAAGAAAAAAAAATTCAGTCTTTTTTTTGGCAAAAAAGTTTTTTTTATTTTACATTATTAATGGTTTAGAAAAGTTACTTTCAGCTTTATAAGTTATTTATTGAGCTACATAATTTGTATAATAAAGTACTCTTATGCTACACAGTGATTCAGAGATGAATATAGGAAACACTTGTCTCGTCAGGCTATGGCTTGGATTCCATTTCCTCAGCAAGCATCAGACTTCATCAGAACAAGATACATTAGATTCACAAAAACATCTGTTATGCATGCAGGAAATGTAAAATTTTATATTCAGAAGGGGCTCAGCATGTGTAATACTGCTTTAGGTCTGTGTCCTATAAACACAAGAATTCAGACTAAATTCTATTTTTTTAAAGATTTTATTTATTTGACAGAGAGAAACACAGCTAGAGAGGGAACACAAGCAGGGGGAGTGAGAGAGGGAGAAGGAGGCTTCCTGCCTGACCAAAAGCCCAATGAGGGACTTGATCCCGGGACTCCGGGATCATGACCTGGGCAGAAGGCAGACTGAGCCAGCCACCCAGGCGCCCCCTAAATTCTATTTTATGAAACTTTACATCATAATATAAAAGAATGTAAGGTGTGTTTCTCCATGTATAGGCTACATTACTGAAGTCTATTTCTGACAGAAGACAACTTCCATTCTGACAAAGATGATGAGCATAGAATTTCTGCAATTATGGTTTTATACATCTGGTGATTCAAAGAATGCTTCACAGAATTGCTTCTGGATACACTTGGAAAACCTTTGTCTTTTCACTGCCCCCTGATTTCAGAGTGGGTGCTGAAGGACACAGGCATAATGGGACAGAGGCTCGGGCCTCACACCCTATGTCACTTTGCTGAGTCGGCACAGTGAGGGAGAGGAGAACTGCACAAAGTCCTTTATGGTGGGGAAGCTACCGTTAACTTAACTCTATGTTCAGGGGACTGAAAACCACATAAATCTATCCCACTAAACCGAGCTCAGGTATCTTCTAGGTAACTTATATCCTCTTACCAAGATTTCATAAACTTCCCAGCCATGACAGTCACCTGACCCAAGGAGGAGAGGAGAGGAGAGGAAAAAGACAGTGCTCTTAATTTATTATGGCTACAGTACCATTTAAAAATTTTTACGGGCACCTGTGTGGCTCAGTTGGTTGGGCGACTGCCTTCGGCTCAGGTCATGATCCCGGAGACCCGGGATCGAGTCCCACATCAGGCTCCCTGCTCAGCGGGAGGCCTGCTTCTCCCTCTCTCACTCCCCCTGCTTGTGTTCCCTCTCTGGCTGTGTTTCTCTCTGTCAAATAAAATCTTTAAAAAAAAATTTTTTTTTTACAAAAACTTAGTCATGTGAACACAAAGCCAGCGACCCTCCCCTGCCCTTGGAAGAAGCCTCATAAATGAGGGGTCCTTGAAGCTTTATGAGTTTTGTGGTCCTTGTGCCTCTTCATGGTGACCTTTGTACCTTCCCGTGCAGAGACAGGGAGACAATCAGCAGTAGATCTTCAAAGGACAGGACTGATCATCTGGTCTGATGGAAAGTGTATTTGTTTTGTGGGGTTGCCGTAAGAGTAACACACACTAAGGGTCTTAAAACAACAGAAATTCATTGTCTCACATTTCTGAGGCTAGAAATCTGAAATCAGGGTGTCAGCAGGACCATGTTCTTCCCAGTAGCTCTAGGGAGGGACCCGGAGTCCTCAGCGTGCTTGGCTTGCCAATGCATCACCACGGTCTCTGCTCCCAGTGCTGAATGGTCTGGTCGTGGGTGTGACTGTCTCTGTGTCTTTTCTTAAATGACACCAGTCATATGGGATTAGGGGCCCAACTTAACTCATTACCTCTGCAGCAATCTTCTTTCCAAATAAAATTACATTCTTAAGTCCTGGCAGTCAGGTCTTAAATATCTCTTCTTTGGGTAACTCAATCAGACGGCAACCGAAACAGTACTGTCCTCACTGCGTATTAACTCTGCACCGTGTGAGTCTAAGCAACCGAAACTTACTCGGCAGCGAAGAGTTGCACTGCGCATGTGCTGGGGTATCCGGAGGCCTAGGACGAGGCAGCCACTCTTAAGAGGGCTTCCAGCCCTGGGGAGAGAGAGAAGGGAGCTAAGAAAAACGCGGGGCGGCGCTTGCTTTATGGGACACCCATGCAGACGTTGAAATGGACCTGCTAAGGACACAGCTTGCAAGCACCAGGCTTGGAGGGCTTCTGCACAAGGTGGCCTGTTTGGACGGCGACTTCAAGAATGGCTAGATGGTCACCAGTGGACAAGAGAAGGGAAGAAATTCCAAGCAGGAGTCCTAGTGCACAACAAGGCCTGGGTTCGTGGGAGACAAGGCTTTCAGGGAGAGTTCTTTGTCATTTTGAATGGTTGGAGACCAAGCCGTGTTTGACAGAATGGCAGATTAGACGAGGAATGTAGGAGGAACCAGATCCTGAAGGCCTCATAAAACGCGATCAGGAGTCCGGTCTTTACTGTATAGAGGGGGACAGGAAGGGCACTAAGAGGGGAATAGCTCACCTGGGTTTACATTTCAGAAGGATTGCTTTGGTGACAGTGCCAAGGGTGGGCTGGCCAGAGAAGGAAAGTAGGATGCTCTCGCTGAGACCCTTCTGGACCTACACGGGTTCACATCTTCCTTCTCCTCAACAGCCCCTCCACATGCACATGCAAGTTGTGGGAACAGGAGCATGGGGGGGGAGGGGGAATGGCCGCAGCTCGCGGTCAGTGGGCCAGTGCACACATGCTCAGTGATCTCCAACCGTGGCCACTGTCCCAGGAAGAGGCAATGCCAGCCGGATCTAAGGCAGGAAGAAGCGCAGTGAGGCGGAGAGGACAGACTCCCAACGGCCTTAAAACTAGATGCCCGTGTCAGTGTGGAGAGACGGGAGGAGTCCACTGCCTCGGCTGAGTCTTATTTGCACATTTCTCACGACCCGGTAATCGTCCCTACAGCCTCAGGTTGAGCGGTCCTATGACCGGAACACCTGGCAGAGATGAAAATGCACGGGGCCGCCTGAGCATCATCGTGGAGAAGCAGAGGTTTGTTCTTATCTCCATTTGGCTTCTTTTTCTGGAGTTCTCACAGCATAATAAAACGCAACCAGATCATTCCACAGCTCTGCCAGGGAAAGAAGTTGCAAGGAGGGAGGATGAGGGCAGAAAGCAGTCTAGTGCCTTGGGAACAGGTCCGTGTGTGTGCCCGCGGGCACACATGTGAACCAGAGTTAAAAGAACGAAGACTCATTTTTTTCTTTTGGTTTTTCTTGTGCTTTTCTCTTTTCTTCTTCTTTCCTTACCTTTCTTTTCTTCTCTTTTTCTTTCTTTTATTAGGTCTGTTCCTTTCTGGGGCATTCTTTAAAAGATCTTGGGTGAAGGGAGGGAAGTGTCTTCCCAGAAACTAGTCTCAGAGTCCCCAAAACCAACAAGGCAGGGAGGACCTCAGGGGTGGGCTGGGTCCCTGGACCCTACCTCTGGAATTGATTAACATTTATACCTTATTAATCACCTGGTCCCAAGTATACATAACAAAATCAAATCAACCCTATTATGAGGTTTCTTACATTGTGATGATGTGGAGGACTGAGCCCAGACGATGGGGGAGGCAGCGCGCTGATGCATGACCCAAACACCGGGGAAAGGCGGCTGGGAGCAGAGAACACTCAGAAACAGGCAGGCAGACAGAGGCCAAACTAAGCTGCGGGGGCAGGAGGCAGACCTTGTGACAATGGCAAAGGAACAGCTCACACGAGAGAGACAGAGAGGGCAGAGATAAGGAGTGTTGGCTCTGGAGGCCTGGAGACATGGGTTCAAATCCTGATCTGGCCACTAAGTAACTGAAGGAAACTGGCTGGCTTCTTTGCACACCTCTGCCGTTAGTTGTGGCACATGACTGTATTCTCACCCATGTACTGTGAGCGGGAGAGGAGCCCAGCGGGTACGTTATCCTTCCCCACCCCCACTCCCCCATTCTGCCATGCCTTTGAATTGACTTGGTATGGAGAAGTAAAAGTCCAAGAGGCTAGAGCTTGGCTTCTGGATCCTTGCTTGGAGGAAAAGTCTGGCCAGTCAGGAACACGGCTGTGGTTTTCTGGTGTGCAATAAATGCAGCTCTGTCATATTAAAACCCTGACATTTGGGGGGCTATCTGTTACTTTAACCAGTACAACTTAGACAAGTTATATAACATCTCTAAAACTGAACTTAAAATAGAGAAGAATATCATCAAATGATTTCCTATCATCCTGAACAGCCTGGAATGTTCCTTCCTAGATTCCTTCCTGTGCCATTCCTTTACTTCACACAGACTCTGCTCACGTATTGCTGCTTGAGAGAAGAGTGCCATGGCCATTCCATCTGAAATATTGCTCCTTTTCATGTCACCCACCATTGTTTTTCTTCTAAATTTACCTTCCACCTCAAGTTTATTGAGCTATAATTGAAGTAGAGTAAACTGCACATATTCAAACTGTGGATTTAATCATTTTGACATATATAGATACTCTTGTCCTACTTTAATCTTCTTCTTGGCATTTATTACTGTTTCATTTATTTGTTTATAAGCTGTCTCCACCACTAGGATAAAAGTTCCATTATAATATAAATGTAAGTACTGTATCCTTGGGGCTTAGAATAGCATCTGGTCTATAGGAGACACTCAGTCAATGTTTGTTGGATGGATGGATAGATGGATGGATAGATGGGTGGATGGATGGATGTAGGAAAGCCCAGTTATAAGAAAAGGAACACATAGTCAAGGACAGACTAAGCAGCATGGATGACTCCGTATGGAACCAATCCTAGGCTGGCTGTCTTTTGGGTCTTCTCTATCCAGCTGGTCCAAGGGTGGAGAAGCCAAATACATTCCTGCCTGCATACCAGTCCTAGGCCATTGGGGGTAGCTGTCAGGAACCCTGAGTTGAAAAGGATTCTAAGGCCGTGGCTATCTGGGCTTAGCAGAAAAGAAAGTGGTGATCCATCGATGATGTCTGTCTTGGGAAAGGAGGTAAGTAGTGGCAGGCATATTTGCAATCCTATTCCTAGAAACCACTGTGGGGCTACACCTGCTGGTGGGGGTGGAATCATCTCAAAGGCGGTTGGAAGCAAGCCACAGAGGCTAGGGAAAGGCAGGGCTTGACAGTAACATTTTGAAATGCCATTCACCGCCTGTGCTGGCTGTGGCAACACTAAGGCTGACACTCCTGTGATTAAACACACTGAGATGATTCGTCTGAATGGGCTTTGGGCTTCTGGCTTCTTTCCCATTGATATTCAATGGGCGGTAATAACAGGCTGATAAATTCTACACAGGAAAAAAAATTCAAGGGCACAAGAGGACTTTCACACCCACCTTAACCAGACGAGTGTTTGCCCGTGGCAATGGCCACATTTCACTAAATTAGTGCTTGTGCTAGCCCCCTTTTCATTTGCAGTATGATTTCTTTTCAATGGATGGCTTCAAGGAAAGCAACTGAAGCCTGATGCAGCCTCATCCGACAGTAATTAAAGATAAAGACTGAGCCTTCAACTTTTGAATCTTGCTTTGAGTAATTCAGCCTTGTTATGGCAAGCCGTAAAACTAAGGGGTCTGTTATTACCACGTAGTGTTGCAAAATCATGTCGTGTTTGTCCAAGACTCAGCAAATTCTTTCACTATTAGAAAGAAGAGAGCCACTTTTTTCCAGCCAGATGTAAAGCCTGGATTCTAAGGCCGTGGCTGTCTGGGCTTAAGATCTATAAGATCTATAAGATCTTGGGATATGCGCAGTTCGGAGCCTGAAACAACATAGTATAAATAAGGTGTTTAACTTCTTGAGGCTTCCCCGCAAAGGTCACCGAGTTCCTCTGCTGTCCAGGCCTCTCCCTGAAAGAACAAGAGCCTGCCGGGCCTTCCAGCCAGTTCTCAGCATTATTTGCAAACTTGTAACCTATGCAATGGTCTTGCCTGGGTATTCTGTCCCCCTGCCATTGCCAGGATGACACGAGGCCCAAGGCAATGCATGTGTGTCTACCTGTTCATATCCACATCCGCATCCATTTTTAGGGCTTCTAAATATCTTCAGTACATTTTTATTCCATTTCCCATGGAAGTTTTGTGTACCGATGTGGGGAGACATCATTACTAGGTACCTTTAACATTTAGATGATCTTAGATAGATTTTTTTCATTTCATTTTTTGAATGTATTTCTGGGAGATATAAATTCAATTGTTTTGTTGTTGTTCTTGTAGATTTTGTTAGCTCTTTATCCAAGCACCTGAATAAACCTTTTTTACTGAGTCTAATAATTATCTGCAGATTCCTGTGGATTGTCTATGGGGACAATTTTAAATTCTGTTATGACTTTTAGGATCCTTCCTTTCTGATCTTATTTCTTCCCCATACTAAACTAGTCAGGACACTACTACAAAATGAAATCGAAGTAAGGTGGTAAGCCCTCTTGGTCTTATTCCTGATATTAAAGGAAATATTTTCAGTACTTCTCTATTACTTACGATGTTGGCTATTTGGACTCCTTTTGTAGATTTTCTGAAGTTAATGAAGTTACTTTCTTTTCTTTTAGAATTCTTCCTAGCTGCTAGGAGTTTCTATCCAGAATACATATTGAGTTTTAGCAATACATTTTTCTGTAACTATTGAGCTAATTATATATTTTTCCCTTTTAATTTATTAATGGAGTGAATCAAATCTTCAAAACTGTCTTTACACTTTGGAGATAATTCCAACTTACAGATGCTGTATTGTTAAGTTTCATATGTTGCTAAATTCAGTTTGCTACTATTTTTGTTTAGAATGTATCCATGTTCATAAATGACATTGGATTAATTGGAATTTCTTATAATATGCTGGCCAAGTTTGGTATTAAGATTAGGCTGCACTCATATGTTCTGGAATAATTTTTATGAAACTGGCATTGTGTGTTCCTTGAATTTTGACTTGGCAAAACTGCCTGGAGCTGGATTATTTTTTGTAGGGATATTTCTTGTTAGTGATTGAATATTTTTATTGATTATAGAGCTATTCATATTTTCTGTTTCCTCTTGAATCAGTTATGGTGTTTTATATTTTTCTAGAATTTGTTAAAATTTTATCTAATTTTTTCAAGTTGTTGTTTCAACAAATTGTTTAAAAGACCATATTTCTTTTTAATATATGTAGTCATGTTTTTTACATTTTTATATTATAGGATTTTTACATTACAGGATTTTTACATTTATGTTAGAAAGTCAATTGCTATTGTTAAGTTGTGCCTCCTGTCTCTCTTTCATTAACTTTGCCAAGCGTGTCAATTTTATTAGCCTTTAAAAAAAAACTTTGGCTTTGTGGATCTTCTTTATTTTGTGTTTGTTTTCTGCCTTGTTGCCTTCCTTCTACTTTCTCTGAATTTATTTCACTGCTCTTTTATAACTTCTTAAGAATACTTCATTCATTAATATTCTACCATAATTCTTATCTGACTATCCTCCAGATGATAAAGGCATAAGAATTAGAAATAAAAGTATTCTGACAATATGATCATATACATAGAAAATATAACAGAACATACCTATAAATATTAAAATGACTAAGAGGATTTAGCCAGATTACCAGTTAAATACACCAAGCTCAATCTAAGAAAATAAACTGTATTTCCAAATACTGTCAATAAATGATTAGAAAATGTATTCTTTTAAAAAAGATAACTCTTGAGCTAGTATCAGAGTCATCCAGTGTCTATAAATTTAACAAAATACACAAACCATTACTGATAAAGATTTTTAAAGATCTAAGCAAAGTAAAAGCTTATTACCCACTGATCTGAAATACCTGCTTTATGTCTATACTGCTGGGGTGGGAAATAAACTTGTATTGTACTAAGGCAATGAACTTCAGAGATTTTTTGTTGTTGTTGTTATAGTAACTAACTCTTAAGTCTTTGGCTGAAAATGAATGCCAATATGATGTGATTTTCTCAACAATCAATTAACTAAGTGTTAAATAATGTTTCTATTAGGTTCCATTTCAAAGAGTTTAATTAAAAATCATCCTCTTTCTGGTGGCACCTGGGTGGCTCAGTTGGTTAAGCGACTGCCTTCGGTTCAGGTCATGATCCTGGAGACCGGGGATTGAGCCCCACATCAGGCTCTCTGCTCGGCGGGAAGCCTGCTTCTCCCTCTCTCACTCCCCCTGCTTGTGTTCCCCCTCTAGCTGTGTTTCTCTGTCAAATAAATAAATAAAATCTTTAAAAAAAAAATCATTCTCTCTTTCTGCAGCCTTCACTCTGTCCTACTCAGAAGCTGAGGGGCTTTCCTATTTGCAAGGCCTCAGGGATAGTTTAAACCAAATTGGTCCGGAGACCACTCTCGGGTCTAAGGCAGAAAATCCTGTAAAGAACACCTCTTTCATCACCTCCCTCTCCTGAATCTCTAAAATAGTCTTAGTAAGGGCAGAGTATCAGAGGTAAATCTTCCACCTTTGCCCATTGCTTCTTAGAATACGGGCTCTAACCTCAGCTTCTGGTGAGTGGGCTGCTGACCCACCTTCCCCTCCCCCGGCTGGGTGGGCATGGTACCCAAATCTAGTTTATTTTTTGGCTTATAAGGGACAAATCAGATTCTAGGTCTGGAAGATCAGCCAGATCCATCTTTTGCTATACTCATGCTGATAAGTAAACAGGGAAACCAACCTGTGATGAAGCCAGAGAGTAGTGCTCCTATCTAGAGAAAATCAGAAACCAGAGAGCATTTGGAGTAAGAGAATGGGAGGGACTGACAGTGTTCCCCCCTGCTTGGAGTCCTGGCTATCTTTCCTATAACTGAGTCCCGTGAGACCCATCCAGGCTTCTAATGAATTCCTTCTTATTTATGCTAATTTCAATTGGCTTCTGTTGTTTCTAATAAACAGTCCCAGACAGAGACAGAGTGTTATAGAAAGATTCAGCCAGGAGTCTGAAGAAGACATGAGTCCTGTCTTCTCTCAGTTATCCTTTTGTCAAAGTAAAATTCCCCAAATATTAAAAACCTGATTTTCATATAGATAAGAAGCACATGTCAAAGTTTTATTTAGTTCATTAATGAGGGAACCAGGAGAATGACAATGCTGGGTCAGAAGAGAATATGAGAAAACAGGACTTCTTTGGCTTTTTTCAATGATTTCTTCTTTTTTTTTTTAAGATTTTATTTATGTATTTGAGAAAGAGAGCAAAAGCAGGAGGGGAACGGCAGGCAGAGGGGGAATCAGCTCCCTACCGAACAGGGAGCCCAATGTAGGACTCAATCCCAGGACCGTGAGCCAGACACAGTCACTTAACCAACTGAGCCATCCAGGGGCGCAGAAAACAGGACTTCTTTAGTCAGTGGAGGAAGCAAGGAGAGTTGAGGTAAGATGGCAAAGTCAGATACAAAATTGGTTTATATCCAAGAAGGCAGTAAGACCGTAATATTTAGGGTTGCCCTTTCTACCTGGATAGAAAATAAAATCGTCAGCATCTTACTACTACAAGCTCTGAGCCCAAATCAATGGTACATACTCTGTAGCATTCCCACAAAGAGTGAGAGGACCCTTAGGCAAGCTTCTCCGGATCAGTGCTTCTAGACTGTAAAAATACAGACTTGTGGGTCCTGCTCTTAGAAATTCTGATTCGGTAGGTCTTGGGCTTGGCCTGAGAATTTGCATATTAGCAAGTTCCCAAGTGACATTGCCAGTCAGCAAACCACATTTTAAATAGCATGGCTTTAGTGACAATAAAGGCCCACAAAATAACCCTTTGCTTACTTCTGAGGTTTGAATAATTTTTCTCAAGCCTTCACTCAGAGTCCCCAAGAGAGAGCTAAATCTTCAGATGAAGAAAAGCAAAGTAAGGCAAATAGCACTTCGCTCTTAGCTGAAGATTTGAATTCAATATTAAGTGAAGGCTTTGATGATCACAGCTAGGCCACAAGGAGTCCTTTTCCCCCTTGTGCTAGGTAGGTCTCATAGCATTGAACCAACAAAGCAGGCACTTGGCCTTTTTCCCCCAAACTCCAAACTGAATCTTTGATTTTATTACAATACAAGGAAAAGCCCATTCAAGCCACACCAGCAAGTGACAGAGAAGAAGAAACTAAAGAAAGAAGAAGAAAGCAAATCCCTTCCAAAATCGGAAGCTAGGCTGCTCTAGACTGCCTTCCCAGGGGGCCTCAGTTTGTTGTCGCAGTGAGAAGACAGCTTCCAAATGTAAGAGAAGACACTCAGACCTTTTCTCAAGGCAACAGTCCTGACCTTACTAGAACAGTCCTTTCTTACTATTCTGGCTCCAGGAGATAAGGTTGCTAGATAAACTACAGGACACTTGACTAAATTTGAATTTCAAATAAATAATGAATAAATTTTTAATGTCAGTATGTCTCAGATATTGCCTGAGACATAGTTACACTACAAAAAAGTATTCTTTTTTGTTAAAATCTGATTTAACTTGGTATCCCGTATTTTTATTGGGTATTATAATAGTACCAACTTTATGGCTATTATAAGGACTAAGGGAGATAATAAAGTATTTAAAACATAGAAAAATAGTTGATACATGTTGATTCCTAACAGCTTCCCAGTTGTACAGAAGCTAAGTCTTGGAGAGAGAAGGTAATTTGCCAATACTGAACAACAGGTGTTACGGCTGAATTGTGCCCCCCCCAACCCGCCCAGGCCCTGACAATTTATAGGTGGACAACTTAATTCCCAGTACCTCAGAATGTGACTAATTTTGGACATATTGCCTGTATACAGGTCATTAAGTTAAAATGAGGCTGTTAGGATAGTCCTAATGTGGTCTGACTGATGTCTTTATAAGAGGAAATTTGGACACAAAAAGAAGCCAAAAGTGTAAGAAAATTAACTTCAATCATTTAAGCCACTCAGTATGTAGTGTTTTATTATGATAGTCCTAGCAAACTAATAGAGCAGATGAGAGGCCAAGGTGTGTTCAAACCAGGGTGGATGGCCACCAATGGTTAGGAGGCACTTAGCCACTAGACAAGACCAGTAAAACGTGAAGTCAGAATGGGTTCATCCCAACATCTAAAGCAATCTGCCAATCTGGCAATAAATCCATCTCTTTCACCATTCCCACCCTCCACCCACCTCCATCCCCTCCAAGATTCACATCCACTGCCCTGTCTCCTCTAGACCATTCTCTACTTCACCTCCCGCCTCCCTTAATGTTCCTGGCTACTGCCGATTCCTTACTGACAATACCTGGAGTTATCTTCTGATGGCTCCTGGTACACAGGATAAGACCCCCCATCTACTAGTGGCCATGCTGTCATCACAGCCTGACACAGGGGTGCCACGTGAATGACAGCCACCTGGCCCTCACGCCTAGACTGCCTTGCTGTGCCACCAGATCCCATCAGAGTGAAAGGCTTGGGATTGCCCTCTATTTCTTTCTTTCTTTTTTTTTTTTAAGATTTTATTTATTTGACAGAGAGAAACACAGCCAGAGAGGGAACACAAGTAGACGGAGTGAGAGAGGGAGAAGCAGGCTTCCTGCCGAGCAGGGAGCTGGATGTGAGACTCAATCCCGGGTCTCCAGGATCATGACCTGAGCCGAAGGCAGTCGCTTAGCCAACTGAGCCACCCAGGCACCCCTTGCCCTCAATTTCTTATTTCTCTTTCTTACTTCTCTCTGAGATCTATGACTCAGTGAGTGTGTGTATGTGATAGAGAGACTGGGAAAGAGAGAAAGAGAAAATTGGAGGGGATGCCCATATTCTCAACCAGTTACTCACTTTTTTATAAGATCAGATGCTATAACAGGTAACAACGATGGACTGTTTTTCCCCCTAGCCTTACCAATATAAATATGCCTAAAGGCTTTGCATGAAACATTTCCAGTTAAAGCTGTAAATAAATATCTCACTGGAATGTTTAATGCTTGAATTACAAACCCAAGTAAACACCAAGACGGGAACGCTGCAAGTATTTACCTCTATGGGAGGGACATGCGGTCTCCAAGAGAACAGCCATCTGGCTGCCAGCTGACCAGTTACTTGCCCAACGTTGCTCTTAGAGTTTGATTTTGTCCCCGTTCCCAAAACATTTAGAAAACCTGACCCCTAGTGCCTGAGAATGTGGCCTGGTTTGGAAATAGAGTCGTCATAGATATAATTAGTTAAATTGAGATGAGGTCACACAGGTGTAAGGCGGATCGTGAATCCAGTACAATTTGTATTTTTCTATGAAGAAGAAACACACACACACACACACACACACACACACACTCACACAAAGGGTGAAGGCCACGCGACAACAGAAAAAGATAGGTAAGGGATGTGGCTGCAAGCCAAGCGAAACCGAGGATCAACGACGGCCACCGCCAGAGCCAGGAGAGGCGAGGAAGGATTCTGCCCAGAGGCTCAAAGGGAGCATGGCCCTCGGGACACCTGGGTGTAGACTTCTAGGCTCCAGAACAACGCGACAATAAATTCTTTTTTAAGCCACCAAGTTTGTGGGCCTTTATTACAACAACCCTGGGAAGTGAAGACAGGACCCCTTTACTATCCTGGGCTTGTCTGGATCAAAATATCTTCATCGGTTTTGTAAAATTTTACGAGCAGTTCTGCTGCAGTTATCGGCTGCTGCGTAACCAACAAAAACTTTGTAGCTTAAAACAACAATTTATGATTTTATTTCAAGATTCTCCTGAAAGGGGCACCTGGGTGGCTCAGTTCCTTAAGCATCTGCCTTTGGCTCAGGTCATCATCCCACGGTCCTGGGATCGAGTCCCGCATCAGGGGGACTCGCTGGGCAATCGCTTCTCCCTCTGCCCCTCCTCCCATTCATTCTCTCAATCTCTCTTTCTCTCTCAAATAAATAAAATCTTTTAAATAAATAAATAAATAAATTTTTTAAGGTTTCTCCTGAAAGGACAGAGAAGGACAGCTCCTTTCTGCCTCACACTGTCTCGGTCTCATTTCGGGTGACTTGAATGGCTGGGACAGGCATGTGTGAGAGAGAACCTTGCCTTCCTCGCATTCCCCCTCACGGACTCTCTCCATGTTGCCAGCCTGGACTTGCTCACAGCACGGCGGCTTTGGGCTCATTGCAACACCCTTATACAGCTCAGGACTCCAAGAGAGAGTATTCTGGGAGTGAAGGTAGGAACTGTCAGTTCCCATGAAAGCTAAACCCAGAACTGACACAGCATCATCCTGGACTGGCCCAGCAGTCACAGGCCACCCTCACATTCAAGAGGAGGAGAAATAGACCTCCTCTCAAAGGGCACAACTGTCAAAGAATTTGCAACCAGCTTGAATCTGCGTGCATTTTCTGTTTTATGTCATTCTAAAGCACATATGGACAGAAATGCAGTTTCTTCTTATAACAGCGGAGTACAACCCACTGTGCCTGACTTCAAAAACCCCTGGGGAAAGTTTGATGTGAGCAGGTGTTGGATCTGAGGGGACACAGTTCTTTCCAGTGGACCCCTGTCTTCCACTGCTCGGAACTTCATGCAACTCCAGAAACAATCAAAACTATCTAGAAAATCAAAATGCAAACACAAAAAGGAAATAAGTTTTTCTTGCGAACTTGTAAATTATACGGTGTGAGCAAGCTCTCGAAACACCACACAGAATCTGAAGTGGGATGGACGGGGGGACTGACATTCACTTCTTGTTTGCGGGAGCCTCGTGTCACCCCACCCAAAGGTAAAAAACCTTCCAAAACAGGATCTGTCATTTGATCTTCACTCTGTGCCTTCTTTATAAATGGGAAGAAGACAAATCAGAGGGGGGAAGAAGGAGACCCTTCCTAGTCCACCCTCTTGGCCTCAGACTATTGGGTTGGGTACACTGGGATTTGAATCCTGGTGCAGCTCCTTCCTAACTGTGTCACTTTGACAGGTCACTTCACATCTGTAAGCTCTTCACATCTCTTTACCTGGAAAATAGGGATGCTCTTACTGGCCCAGTGGGGTTGTTCTGAGTAATAGTTTGGATCATGTTGGAAAATGCATGTAAAAAAATAATACATGTTTGTCATGATGGTCGTCATTCTCGTCTTCATCACTGTCCTCATTAGGGCCTCGTGATGAAAGACTAAACTCCATAAAGGACTGACCATGGGAGCAATGGATCGCTTTGGGGATTGGAATTACAGGTGCTTTTTCTTTTCTAACTCCATCTAAAATGAACATGTATTTATATTTCTGATCAGACAAGAATAGAGAAGTTATTTCTCGAAGCTTATCAATGTCCATTTGGGGTTCCCTTTAGGTCACAGTGGTGGAATCTCTCCTCCTATTTCCCGCCTCTCCCTGCCCAGAGACAAACGGTTCTGCAGGATGCAAGCACACATCACAGTGGGTCCTTGACAGCCCCTGGGAGTCTGGCAGCTGCAGAGACTAAGACACGCCTGCCCATCCTGATACATTCCAGATTTGGCCACAGCCTCTCCAGACACCAGACAGAAATGTGGGTTCCAGACCACCTTGGTGACTACCAAATGTAGAGCAAAAATCCGTGAGTCCAACCAGAGCCGGCACTAGGGTGGGAGAAGCAAGGTGCAGAATACAGAGGGATGTCGACCATGCACTTTCCCGATAGCCTTGAGAGTAAAGGCCTCCTTATGCTTACACCCTGGGGACCTCACTCATACCATCCTAGTGCCAGTCATGATCCCAATATCACCATGCCCAGGAAGCCAGGAGCCCAAGCAGCTCCCACCCACCCTCTCCAGTGCCTGGAAGAGACAAAGAGTCTATCAGACAATTCCTCATGGTGCAGCAGGGTGTTGCCTAGACATCCATTGGGAAATTTATGGTCCAGAAACTTGAGGTTGTAGGCACAGGAGGGAGCAAGTCAGCCTCGGGCTCTGAACACTGGAGACAGTGATGTCATCTCTTATCCAGCTCCTGGGGTTATGGTGCCCTCTGGCACGGTCAGCCTGTCCCCCAAACAAAGCACAGTACATGGCCGTAGGGTTTTGCAGGGGGACTCCCTGGTCCAAACCAAACAGATCTCTCTGCCAGGAGCTGAGCTCATCACAGTTATGGTCTTCCCGAAGGGGTTCTGGGCCCCAGTCAGTGCTGACCTTCCCTTCCTGTTTATCTGCAGGAACCTGTCCTCCACAAAGATCTGTGACAGTGTTATTTCCTCCAGAGCATCACAGACTGAGCCCTGCCCTGGATGCCCATTGCCAATCTCCTCTGCCCAGCAGGACAGCAGCCCCCCTGGGGAACCCTCAGGCCCCAGAGCAGTCCCTCTGGCTTCCTCTATGGTCTTTTTGGTTGATGGAGGTCAGTATCATTTTTAGTGTTGAAAGTGTCAGATGATTAATTTCTGCTAATGACTTTCCACCTTGCCTCCTAGACTCCTTTCAGCAACCCCAACCCCAATTTCAGCATTAAATGATTCATGCTTCACTTGTTTGCTGAAGGAATTCCCTGCCCATTTATCTCTGTGGCTCTCTGAGCCCTCTCTTTGTCCTTACCTTGTTTCCCTCTCTTCTTCTCTGACCCTTCGTATTGCTGAGACTTCTTTTCTGGCCTCCAGCACTGTCCATGTCCCTGCATCACATGCTCACCTTACCTCCTGGAGCCAAGAAAGACTGGTTATAATAAAAGAAAGTCTAATTCCATCCTTAGCATGCTTCGTGAATCCCGGTCAATAACTAGCAATATATATTACAGGCGTTGTTTTTACTAAAGATCACCTTCACCAATCGGTTTCCCCCAGCTGGGTTCCCTGAATGGTTCACACTAAGTGCATGCAAGATGGTGCCATGCCTCTAGTCCTGTCCGCTCTGCTATGTACCTCCCTTACAGCAACAAATGACACTCAGGTCTCCATGAAGCAGACGCAGGTGTGTCCCAAAGCTTCTGGTATCCCCAACTGTGAAGGGTACCCCCGCCGTTTCCACTGGTCCCTGGGGTCAATACTACACGGTTCAGACCTTTGCTGGAGGTCACTGACATTTGTCTCACTAACCATGAAACAACCCAGCACAGTCCTGTTTCCTCCTCCTTGGACAATTGCCATGTTTTTGGAGCCAGAGTTGTGGTCTGAAAAGCCCTCTCTTTCTCCCATGCTCGGGTCCCCAGATGCTGGTAGCTGAGCTAACCGAAACGTAGAGAAGCTCCATTAATAAAAGTTACAGAAGAGAGTTAGCACCTGGAACCCATACACTTTATTCCAACTCCTAGGCCAGCCTGAGTCAAAGTCCCTTTTTCCACTTGTGTTTGTCCTTCAGGTGGAAGGAAACCTGACAAGTACCGGAGAACATGAGCATAAAGTCAAAGCCTCCAAGGATTACTTTCTATCCATAGTACGAGAAAAGGGGGGTGGTGGCATAGATGTTGAAAGCCTGTTCAAAATTGGCCTCCAGGCAAAGACTCTCAATGTTACTGCAGGTTGGTCATTCATTGGTGTTGTAAGGTTGGTGGTGTGTTGCTTTCATTAACTCCAAATCAAGATGAGTGGTTTCTAAATTACTTCCCCGAGTAAACAACCTTGTGTCCATAGGGAAAAAAAAAATTAAAGAGGATTTATGTGAAAGAATGTGACTGTCCTTGGGCTGGAAAGTACAGACAGACCATGCTTATATGATCCTGAATAAATGATTCAGAAGGACGAAACCTGTTGGGAAGAATGACATACTAGAATCCACGGATTCCAGACTCTGCCTGAAGCAGCTGGAGGAAATGGGATTTTCACCCCCTGTTTGATTCTGGCCCATGAGAAACATGACCCATTTCGCTTGTCTATACCCTCTTCTTTAAGGTCTGCTTATTTGGCCCACTCTAGCTGATTCAACATTTATTATTCTGTCTGCTTCATCCAAAGGTATTCACTGAGTACCTCTACCATTCCCAGCATGGCGCCGGGCCCAGCAGAAATGCAGAGTGAAGAAGCTAGTCCGTCCTCACAGAGATGATAGAGCAACCAGAGCGATACACAAGTGGACAGATAACTAAAAGGCAAGAAAGAAGATTATCACTGTTATTAAAGAGATAGAAGAAAGAATAGAGAAAGCAACTGACTGACTCGATGGTGTTTACTTTAACCTAAGTCATGTGAAAGTTAGTTGCCTACCAGGGGTGTTGTGATTTTCTAAGAGGGAGTTATAACATGCTGTGTCTCCCTAATTCATGTCCATGTCCCATGGTGCCTTCATTTATGGCAAATGGGTGAGTGTTGCTAGGCACGGGGAATAGAGTGGGGACATGACACACATAACCTCATCCTCATCCAGTGCAAAGTCAACTGGAGAAGACCCACAACTGTACCAACATTGACAACAGAGTGTGGTTTGCTGTAATGGGGCAGCCAGGGAAGCACAACTCTGACTCAGTGCTCTGTTACGTGTCCCATTCAACTGTCCCCAAGCTTTGCTGCCTTTTAGATAATATTAACAACCATTTACTAAATGCCTACTATGTGTCTGGCACTGTATTTGGCTTAGATCCATTCTCTCAGTGAATTCTTGCTATAACTTCTGCATGCAGGGTTCAGACCCCATTTTGTGGAAGAGGACGCTGGAGCTTCGAGCAATAGAGTAGCTTGATATTTGATATGTATTGTCACATAAAAAATTCTCCCAACACTTAGTGGCTTCCAACAACCTTTATTATTTCACAGTTTCTGAGTCAGGAATCATGGCATGGTTTATCTTGGTCCTCCGGCTTAAGGTCTCTCATGAGACTGCAATTGAGGTATTAGCAGGAACCACAGTCAAGGCTCCTGTGGGAAAGAATCTGCTTTCAAGTTCACTCACATGCCCAAGTTCCATACCCATTGGCCGGAGGTTGCCTTCAGTCACATGAGCCTCTTTATGGCAACTTGGTTCATCAGAGTCAGAGAAAGAGAGTGAGCAAAACAGAAATCACAGCCTTTTACAACCTAATCTCCAAAGGGACATCCCATGAACTTTGCCAGATCCTACCCAGTTGAGTCACCAGGTCCAGTCCACACACGCAAAGAGGTGGTGTTGCCCAAGGGAGTAAATATATGGAGGAGGGGACCACTGGAAGCCATTTGGGGAGCAACCTCCCCTACTTGCCAACAGCTGATTTGTACTATATCCAGGTTGGACTTGTAAAATCCATGCTCAACACAGCACGTGGCACAGCTTCACAGGTTTCCAACTTGTACATAGGTAATCATATTACTGGGATCAAAGCATTAGTATACATGTGCTTTATTGCATGCAAGATATGGGTAAGAAGATATTTTAATTCTCATTTTATAAAGAAGAAAATTGAAATTCATAGAGTGTAAACAGTTCATGGATTTGTGCAAGTCATTTTAACTTTTAGGGTTGGTGCTTAATGATATTTTAGTGTTGGAGCTTAATGAGTTTCCCCAGCTCACTCCAAATGGAGCCTGGATGTAGGTTTTCTGTCTCCAAATCCCAAGAAGCCCAATGCCACAATTGTCTGATTCACTGTTTTCTATTTCTATGAAGCCCTCATAGGCAGGTCCTGACCCCCATTCATCTGTGTGAGGTAATGTCCAAAGGCCTTCCAGGCTCCGAAATCCCATCAGAGGTGTCCCTGGTCTCTCCCGGTTTCCCTAACAGTAGGAGCAAATCCATCATCTTGGTGAGATTGGAAGGGAGGCGAGAAGAGGAGCTCCGACAACTTTGGGATGCCCCCTCATTGCTGGGCACGCATCCCACTGTCCTGCCCATGGGTCACAAGGTGGCTTTGAAAAGAGTTAGAAGTGGAAAATGTCCACCCAGTACTCAGAGGGAACATCCATCTTCCTTTCTTTCCTTTGCAGATAATTTTGGCTCTTCCTCTTCGGTCCCCAGTCGCATCCAGTCACTAAAAACACCCAACTATCTTTCAGACCCACCCTCTGTTGCCTGGTCAACATGCAGCCCACTCCCTCAATGGTTTCCCTGTCTCTAGTCTCCACCCAGAAAGTCATTCTCCGTGGCATCCAGGGTGAGTTTTCCTAAACTCACATCTGATCTTAAAGCTCTCCTGCTTCACACTGTTAATGAATATCCATTTGCTCTCTGCTTAAGGTGATAATCCTATCCTAGAAGGCAAGGTCCTGCTGAGCAGGCCCCTTCCTTTCTCTGCCAGCCTGAGTGTCAGTGGTCTTCTACACTCTTTCTGCTCCAGACACACTGACTCGGGGGGCTCTTGGGTGTCATGTGCTCTCTCATTTTCTGACTATTCCTGCCTACTGCCCCCACCCCCACACCTTTACTTGGTCAGGACTGCCCAGTCAACCTTCCTAATGCCTATTCTTCCTGAAATCCTTCTCTGAGTATTTCCAAGTGTGGACTGGTTATCCTTCTTTGTCATCCCACAGAATGCCTGTGCCTGTCACGTGTGTTGTCACTGTGTGATCAGTGTCAGAGAATAGAGCCCAGATTTGCCTTGTCTCTTGTATCCACTGAGGCCAGCATAGCATGAGGACTCTAACACTGACTTAAACAAAAACTTTGCTGAATGAGTGAGTGAACGAATGCAACCTCTGCTCGCACGTTCCCAGTATTAAAGACTTCCGGTTGCTTATTCATCAACCCACAGATTCACCGAGCTTCCTGTGGTCCTGTTGCCTCCAGGGAGACTGTCCATCGCTTGGTGGCCTTCTCATGACCTGGGGCAACCTATTCATTAACTTGTTCAATCAAGAAATATCTGTGCCAGGCATGTGTTGGATGCTGGGACAGAATCAAAGATGAGTTAAGCACATAAAAGTGCATACTGTTAAAATGAGTTCTTGGTCTGCTGGCTGGAGCTTCTGCTATTTCAGAGAGTTCCTGGGGGGTGGGGGGGGATAAAAGGCCCATGTTTATAAAGCACATTAAAAGAGGTTCCACCTTGGTATTTCCATTCTTCCTCAAATACATCTGGTCTTTAGTCACAATAACATGACTAACCTATTCTAGAATATTATAATAATCTCCTGTTCCATTTCATTTTATTGTCTTAAATTGCAGGGTGTATGTGGTCAGTAGGCAGCACCCGGCCCCCCGAATTAATAACAGCATACACAAAAGTGACAACATGATTTTTTGGAATTGTTTTTGAGATGGTAATAATATTTGGAGTTACTGTTAAAAAGTAATATAGGTCAATAATATAGTCAGTAATATACTTTAACATTTTATGACCCTTCCTCCATTCCCTTCTAGTTTAAACATAAAAAATAAATATCTTTCTCAGAGGCTTCAGGGTGTGTGAACCTCACAGGATTTTAAGCCCTCGATATTGGAGTTTGTTCACTTAGTTCTCCAGGTGGCCTCAACCCACAGGAGCTGAGGAAATGCCCTAGCAGGATGAGACTAACTTTGTTCTCCTCCAGTAGATTAATTAATTTATTCATGTATTTACTTATTCTCTCACTAGTTTTAATATAAACAATAACAATAATTATAAAGCACTGATTTAGTACTTAATATATGCCAGGAATTATATTAAATGTTTTCTATTGACTGCCTACAATAGATTTAAAATAAATTGGTACTCTTGTTACCCCATTTCACAGATGAGGATGCTGAGATTGAACAAGGTCAGGTAAGTTCTCCGTGGTCATGCATGTCCTGAGTGGCCAGGCAGGAATTTAACCTCAGGTCCTTCTGTCATCAGAACTCATATTTTTAACCACTGCATGCTCCTCAGTTCCCTTAAATTCTGAAAAATCTGAGATGACTTAAGAGAACACATTCAGGACATACAATAACATATCAGTGAAGTAAAGAGACAAAGTGGAAATTGAAAGTAGAAACAAGATAAAGTTGGAATAAGCACACAAAATAGATACCCACAGAGTCTTGTGTACTTTAGAAAGGAAAGCAGCAAATGTATCTCGATGCTTCTCAATCCAAGAGGGAAATGTGTTCATTTATATGCTTTACTATATTCATAAAATGAAAAACAAACTAGGTGCTCAGGGGGGAAAGAAAAATCCCTCTATCTCGGTACTGAGATGCACAGAAAATATCTCACTTGAGGCTCTTGAAAAGGGCCGTGTGATGTAATGATAGACAGACTGTCACCCTCAACAGTGTCCCTGCTGCAAATCTGGCCACAGTTCTGTAAGCCTGTGTCCTGGATGCATTTATGACACATTTCAGCCTGGCGAAATGGCTCCACATCAAAGCTCTGTGTGAAAAGGGCCAAGTCCACGGCTTTCCAATGGCCCGGCTGACTCCCAGGAGGCAGAGTTCCATAAACATATTTTCTAACGTGAAGGGTACCGCCGTTCCATGGCACCAGCCAAGCCTGGGTGTCTGTGTATAGACACACTTCTCTGAAGAATGAGAAGGGTTTTAGGGATGGGCACCTAGTATGTGTGCCCCACCCCCACCTCAACACAGAGCCAGGTGTGGGAGAACGCTCAGAGAGGGGCTCAGATTCCCTCAAAAAATGACTGGTTTCATCAGGGTGACGTGAATGAGGGAGCTCCTAAAACCTTACTCCACAGAGCATGGCTGTGACCATTTTGACCTGGAAAAAAATTAACCAGCCTTTACCAACCTCCAGGCACAGCTGTTTAAAACAAAAAATCAATAAATACACCAATTATAGTAGATCTAAAGCATCTAACTTTAAGCAATGTCACTTCTCGGCAAACCCTCCAACATGAACTATAACGAAATACACTGACTTGCAGTAGAGGGTTGTTAGGACAACCTAGTTAGATGTTGGAATATTTAAGATAGGGTCAATAGATCTCAACTGTAACATCTTGAACAAGTTTTTTCCCTACATGTTTTGAAGGAAGCTTCCAGAATCCAGGCCTGGTATGTGAGAATCATAGAGCCAATCTGGCCACCTGACAGTACATGATTCCTGGATTCAGCCAAGGGTCTACTGTCTTCTCAATGGGAGTGTGGGTCAGGGTGTGCTGCTGTGTTTTATAGTATTGTATGATCTTACATCCACTCAGTAAAATGTTTTATATATATATATATATATAAATATTTTACATATATAAATATGTCATATTATGTATCATTTACTGTACTCGATTATCAATTCCTATAGATTATATGTATCAATTACCGTACTAGTGTTTTACAAAAGCAATGCAAAACTTTAAAAGACATTGGGAGGGAGAAGATATCAAATAAATATAGACAGGAGTTCTCTGGAAGTTCTACTGTTTTCTTCACATGCCCCATTGTACCATCTTTGGGGGTTTCCATCCTTCTCTTCGGAGGCCACACCATATAGTAAGGAACTAGTTAGGCCATCTCTGAACCACTTCTTGGCACCTCAAGTAAGGGTCCTCTGTTCCAGCTCCAGCTCATCTCCCCAGCCTCATCTCTACTAAGGCTCTCCACCCCCACCAGGTTCTCCTCCACACTGGCTTGCACCAGGCTTGCAGCTGGAAGAGGCAAGAAGCACATTGTCCCAGAGAGCCTCTGGAGGAAACACGGCCATGGGCCATGCACATACCTTAATTTCAGCCCAGGGACCTTGATTGCAGACTCTTGGCCTCCAGGACTCTGAGAGAATGCATTTCCATTGTTTTAAGCTACCCAGTTTTGGGGGGGATACACCCATTTTTGTCTTAGAGTTCTGGTGGAAGGAGACAGGAGCTAACTACAGAAATAAAGTTGGAGAGCTTGGGCTCAGCACCCAGTTCCTCTCTAGTCTTAAGTGGGCCCAAGACTTTGACTGCCATTTTCTGGGGAAATCAGCATCTCCCCCTCACTAGAAACCCATCAGAAACTCACACTTCTTGGAAAGCTCCATTCTCCCAGATGGAAAATGAGTATTATTTACTTATTTATTTATTTTACAGAGAAGGGATGGGGAGGGGCAGAGGGAGAGAAAATCTCAAGCAGACTTCATGCTCCAGCGCAGAACCCAACATGGGGCTTGATCTCCCCACCCTAAGATCGTGACTTGAGCCAAAATCAAGAATCTTATGCTTAACTGACTGAGCCACCCAGGTGCCCCAGAAGATGAGTATTTCTAAGATGACCACAGCCTCATCACTCACCCAGGTCCAACAAAAAATAATTCTTTTTGAGGTTTCTCAGCTAGCTGACCCCATCATGACCTCTTGCTTGTTATTATTATTAAGTGTAAGTTCTTACAGATATCCTCATCCTCATCTCATCCCCAAGCCTCCTTGGGGTTCAGCTCCTGGGGCCCAAACTCCTCTCTTTTGGTCTTTCTTTTGTCCCTCTACAGTCAGCAGAATTCTAAAGATGTCGCCTCCAAAATCCCTGTGTCCCCATCATTCAAACACTCATGTAGGTACTGCTGTGAGGAGAGTCCAGATAGAATTCAGGTAAGTGATCAGCTGACTTTAAGATAGGAAGAGTAGTCTGGATCACCCAGGTGGAACCCATACAATCACTTCTGTCCCTAAAAGCAGAGGAGTCAGAGGGCTGGGGCAGAAGGGAAAGTCAGAGAGATTCAAGAGGGTGCAGACCCCCATTGCTGGCCTTGAATGGGTCTAAGAACCAAGGTATATGAGTAGCCTCTAGATTCTGAGAAGGACTCCTACCCAGCAAGGAATCTGCCAACAGCCTAAATGAGCCTGCAAATAGATTCTCCCCTTGAGCTTTCCAGCATGGAAACTGGAGCTCAGACTTTGAGACTCAAAGGAAAGCCATGCTGAACCTAGACACCAGCCTGACGCACAGAAACCGTGAGATAATAAATGAGTGGTCTTTTAAGACAATAAATTAATGACAATTTGTACAGCAATAGTAGAAACCTAATATACTCTCGGGGTGCCTGGGTGGCTCGGTCATTAAGCGTCTGCCTTCGGCTCAGGTCATGATCCTGGAGTCACAGGATCGAGCCCCACATTGGGCTCCCTGCTCGGCGGGAAACCTGCTTCTCCCTCTCTCGCTCCACCTGCTTGTGTTCCCTCTCTAGCTGTGTTTCCCTCTGTCAAATAAATAAATAAAATCTTTTTTTAAAAAAAGAAATAAAACTAATACACTCTCTAACTCCTCCTTCTCTGCCCCTTTGAGGACCTCTCTTCCTATACATGTCTCTTAAACATCGATTCCCATTCTCATTCTTTCTGAGTAATATTATTGTTCCAAGGCTTTAATGTCTATCCATACCCTACTATATTCCCAAGCCATAGCTGAAAGTGAGATATGTTTGCAGGGTTCATAGATCCAGCTATCTGCTAGGTATCTCCATTAATATGTCTCAGAGACATCTGGAACCAACATGTCCACATACAAGCTCATTTTATGACCCTACACCTGCTTCTCTTTCTGAGAGCCCTACAAGAATGGTGTCACAATCACCCAGCTACCAAAGTCAAAACCTTATCCTCATCCTCATCTCCTCCCTCTTTTTCAATGCTATATCCAAGCCCCAAGTCTTATTTCTTCCAACTGCTCATTTTCCCTAATCCATCTCCTTGTCTCCCTTTCTCAGTACAAGTTCCCATTTTCTCTCATTCATGTTCCTGCAAGAGTCCCTCAACTGCCTCCTCCGTGGTGGTACTCCCCAGCCCCTTCTCGCTGCACTCAAAAGATCGCTCCTGAGATAAAAACTCTTATCTGTGGGCAGAATATAATAAAATGGATAGGACTGGTGACCGGGTTATCACTCTGAAGGATGGGGTCAAGGAAATGGCAACTAGGGTAAAAGATAAAGAAGTAGAAAAAGGCAAGGAAAAAAAAATCAGAGACACGAAGGACCACTTCATGAAGTCCAATATCACCTATGACTTTTGAGCAGGAGGGAATCCCATCAACATATGTATGGATAAAGAAAGTGCGGTATATACATACAATGGAATGCTAGTCAGCCTTGAAAAGAAAGAAATCCTACCACTTGCTACAATTTGGGATGAACCTAGAGGGCATTATACTAAAAACAAATACTGTAAGAATCCACTATATGAGGAATCTCAAACAGTCCAACCAGTAGAAGCAGAGAGTAGAACAGTGATTACCAGGGACGTGGAGGGGAAAATAGAGAGTTGTTGCTTAATGGGTATAAAGTTCAGTTATATAAGATGAATAAGTTCTAGAGATCTGCTGTACAATATAATGTCTATAGTTAACACTTTAAAATACATTAAGAGAACAGATCTTATATTAAATATTCTTACCACCAAAATACTAAAACAAAAAACAACATAAAGCAAAAGAACACAAGGAAATTTTGGAGGTGATGTCTATGTTTAGTACTTTGGTTGTGGTGATGATACCATAACTATATGCATATATTCAAATTAGTCAATGTATATGTACTAAAGACATGAAATTATTTGAATATCAGTTACACCTCAATAATTTTTTAAAAATAAAAATTAAAAGATGAGAGTGGGAAAATAGGAGAAAATATCCCAAAGTTCCATAAAGGAATTTCCAAGTGCCCAAGAGTATTGATGAAAAGGACCCATGCCCCATGAGACTCTTGATCTCAGGGTCATGAGTCCAAGGCCCACACTGGACATCAAGCTTACTTTAAAAAAGAAAAACATTGGGGCGCCTGGGTGGCTCAGTTGGTTAAGCAACTGCCTTCGGCTCAGGTCATGATCCCAGAGACCCGGGATCGAGTCCCGCATCAGGCTCTCTGCTCGGCAGGAAGCCTGCTTCTCCCTCTCTCACTCCCCCTGCTTGTGTTCCCTCTCTAGCTATGTTTCTCTCTGTCAAATAAATAAAATCTTAAAAAAAAAAAAAGAAAAAGAAAAACACGTGGGGCGCCTGGGTAGCTTCATTCTGTTAAGCTTCTGACTAAGGCTCAGGTCATGATGTCAGGGTTCTGGGATCAAGTCCCACATTGAGCTCCCCACTCAGCATGGAGTCTGCTTCTTCCTCAGCTCTGACCCTCCCCCTCCTTGTGTTTTCTCTGTCTCTCTCTCTCAAATAAATAAATACAATCTTTAAAAAGAAAGAACATCCTAATAAAATTTCTCATTGGTAACATTGGATGCTTAAAGACAAAGGAGAAATATATTGAAATTTTAACGGAAAATCATTTTAAATTTACAATTGTATACTCAGCCACACTAATTTAATATGAGAAGGCAAAATGAAGATATTTTTCAGAGTTCCACTTCTTTCAATGAATTGTCTCTGTTGTAAACTGAGCCATTATTTTAATTAGCCTCCCATGACTCTAGCAAGTCAGCTTGCTTCCGGCAGATCTGATCCAAGCAGAGCAAAATAGTTCATTCTACCACAGCTGCTAAGCAAAGAAACCAAGAGAGCTTATAGCTGCATATAGATAAGTTGGTACACATTGCACAGTTGACTAAATTTCAAAATGTTGCTATCTCTGGGACAAATTACACTTTGATTTCTTTGAGTCATGAGATATATTTCAGAACACCAAGAGACAGGCTGGCCAAAGTCCTTCACAGCCCTTTATTTACTACCATATGTAATGCTGAGATGATACTTAAATCCTGTCCACATCGATTAGGCTCTCTGCTCAAACAAGGGAAACACTAGTTTTGCAAATAATGCTGGAACTCAGATCTGGGATCGCTTGCACAGTGCACAAGGGTGGAGTATGCTAAGAAGAGCCTACTGCCAAGCCCTGCAGGGAGTTTCCAGGTTATAATTCCAGCAAGCAGATTAAAGAGCTATGGTGAAATTTACTCAAAGCTACCACCCATGGGGAAATCCATGATGCGTTCTAGCCATGGCCAAATCTCTTACAACTGTCTTCTGGTATAACTTAACAAAAGATGTACAGAACAAAAGAGCAAGCCATCAGGGGTCCCAAAAAAAAAGCTTCAGGCTCGGCTTTACAAATATTTTTTCCTCCCTTTTCAAAGATATTGCAAGATAGGGCAGAAAGCCTGCCGGCCCATATTGCTCAAAACCAAGGTTCACATTTACCATCCTCTGTCTAGTCCAGGATTTCTTTTATTGTTGGCTATAGGCATAGTTACACCAAAGGCTACCTAAGCTACCTAGCGACAACCGTAGGAGCTTTCCTGAAGGCATAAACTCATGCTGATATTCCAATTTAACTCTCACTGGACTATTCTTGTGACTCTATTCTTGTGACAATTTCAAAGTCTTCTGATTTTATGTAAGCATCTCCTGATTCGTTTTTTCCAAGATGCCAGCATTTCTCATCTCTTCCATATAAAATGTTTGTACCAGTTTAACACCTTCTTACTATATAGTGTCACCAGGTGTTTAAATGATAATATTCTTCAAAACATAAAAAAAAAATCTTAATTTCCCACAAAACAACAAATTCATCATGTAAAAATAAAATCTATTAGAAATTCACATTCAGAGAAAAGCGTCTCTGAGATAGGGAGAATAATAGTCCCCTAACTCCGTCACTTTCTAATCCCCAGGGTCTCTAAATACGTTACTTTATGTGGCTAAAAGAACTCTGCAAAGGTGACTAAGTGAATAATCCTGAGATGGGGCGATTACCCTGGATTATCCGGGGAGGCCCAGTGATGTAATCACAAGCATCCTTATAAGAGGAAAACAGGCAAAGACTACTAGAAAGAGAAGGCAATCTGATGACCAAAACAGACTGGAATGATGTGCTTTGAAGAGGAAGGATGAGCCACAACCCAAGGAAAACAGGCAGCCACCAGAAAGTGAAAAAGGCCCCCCAAAACCCCCAGACTCTCCCCTCAGATCCTCTGGAAGGAAACAGCCATATCAACACCTTGACTTTGGCCCAGTGATACTCATTCCATACTCCTGACCTCCAGAACTGTGGGGAGAAAAAAATGTGTTGTTTTAAGTCACTGAATTTGTGGTAATCCATTATAGCATCTATGGGAAACTAAAGCCACCTCTCTCTGTCTCTCTCTCACACACACATACACACACACACACACACACACACACACACACACACACACACAGATTTATTTGGAAATTTAAAAGCATTCAAAATACTATTTAATAAAAATAGTAATTACAAACTAGAAAGGAATATGTATACTACATATTGGAGGCTAAGAGATTTGGCCACAGAAATAGTAAAAGGAAAGAGGAATAACCTCATGGGTATTCATTAGAAAAAAAAATTAAAAGTAAATCTCAATAAAAAAACAGAAGAATAAACCCAAAGAAAGAAAACTAACTAATGACCAAAATCAAACATTAATGCATTAGAATAGAAAATAACGGAAGTCTGTTAAATAAAATAACAGAACTCAAAAGCCAAAAGTTGGTTCTTCAGAAAAATCAATGAAATAAACTTTGGCAAGTGTTGTTAAGAAAAAAAGACAAAAGACAAATAAACAATGTTAGAAATTCAAAAGACTAGAATGACAGACACAGAAAAGATTATTTTATTTTATTTTTAAAGATTTTATTTATTTGACAGAGAGAAACACAGGCAGAGAAGGAACACAAGCAGGGGGAGTGAGAGAGAGAGGGAGAAGCAGGCTTCCCGCCGAGTAGGGAGCCGGATGTGGGACTTGATCCCAGGTCTCTGGGATCATGACCTGAGCCGAAGGCAGTCGCTTAACCAACCGAGCCACCCAGGTGCCCCAGGAAAGATTATTTTAAAACATGACACATCTTCCATATGACTTTATAACAAAAATTTGAAACTTTACACAAATCGCATATTTCTTGAGAATATCTGTGACTGGGGCGCCAGGGTGGCTCAGTTGGTTGGGCGACTGCCTTCGGCTCAGGTCATGATCCCGGAGACCCGAGATTGAGCCCCACATCGGGCTCCCTGCTCGGCGGGAGGCCTGCTTCTCCCTCTCTCACTCCCCTTGCTTGTGTTCCCTCTCTTGCTGTGTTTCTCTCTGTCAAATAAATAAATAAAAAATCTTAAAAAAAAAATATCTGTGACTAACTTAGTGGACCCATAACCTGTTAATAATGTTTTTAAATTGTCAAAGTTTTATCCTAAAAACAATTCTAGGGGCGCCTGGGTGGCTCAGTTGGTTAAGCGACTGCCTTCGGCTCAGGTCATGATCCGGGAGACTCCGCATCAAGTCCCACATCGGACTCCCTGCTCGGCAGGAAGCCTGCTTCTCCCTCTCTCACTCCCCCTGCTTGTGTTCCCTCTCTGTCTGTGTTTCTCTCTGTCAAATAAATAAAATCTTAAAAAAAAAAAAATTCTAGGCTCAGATGAGTTAGGTTTTTTTTTAAGATTGTATTTATTTTTTTGTCAGGAGAGAGAGTGCTCACAAGCAGGGGGAGTGGCAGGCAGAGGGAGAAGCAGACTCCCTGCTGAGCAGGGATTCCCACTGTGGGGTTCAATCCAAAAGACCCCAGGATCATGACCCAATTGGAAGACAGACACTTAACCGACCCAGCCACCCAGGCACCCTGGCTCAGATGAGTTCAATGACAAGTTGTACCAAGCACACAACTCAATCCTTTTCCAGGATTAATTAATTAGAAAATTTCATAAAAAGGGGATCCCATTCGCTATGGCAGCATATAAAATATTTAGGGGGAAAGTAACAGGAAATACTGAGAAAAAAAATATGGAGAAAGCTTTGCGGGGCAGGAGGGTGGGAGGGGGTGTGTGTGGAAAGATCCATACATTGAAGGATTTCATCAAAGAGCAGACTACTAGAAATCCCTTCCAAGTGCAGCCTGGCCGCCCAGGAACAAGAAGCAGGACCAGGACCCAGCAACCAGGAAGACCCCCCGTTTTTGAACAGCCCACAAAAAAGTTCTCACCAGAGAGCACAGTGAAGTCTCAGGGAGGCTGCAAAGCGGCTTCGGAGCCCGGGAGCAGAGCCCAAGCAACCTACTTTTCATTTTTTCTTTATTAAACAGAAGCAAATGGTTCTGTGTCCATTTAGTAAAGGGCCTCCCACCTATCCCCCAGGCCTCAGGCGGTCTGGCAGCCTCCTGCCCTCTGGGCAGAACACCTGGGTCCTGAAGCCGCGGGACCCTCCTGAGGCACAGTCCATTAGAGGATTCAGCACCTGTCCCCCTCAAGCCACATGAAGGGGGAGGCCTGAGGGCAGGGTATCCAGCCACACACCATCTAGCCACACTGAATACTCTGGGACCAGACAGACACGGACAAACTGGTCTGATCCTCTCCGATTTTTCTTTAGTTTCATTGTTAAGCTGGGACAAAATGAGCCTCGTTACCGTATCTCCACCATCTCTAGAATGTGCGTGCCAGGAGCCTCTGCTCTGCTTCTTCAAAGCCTCCACAGAAGACGCTCCTTTGATCCCTATAAAGGACTTTAATTACACAAAGATCTGAATCACTTGATTAATTTTCAATATGCATGAAAGCTATTAACTTCCATCAAGCAAAAATACTTTTCAGGAGCCTGAATGGCCCTTCTCTTTGTAATTTACCACCCATCATTTTATTACCACTATCTTTGGGCACCTCACTCTAAGCTTTAAGGCAGGAACTTTTAAAAGTAAGTGCCTTTTCACATTTCTTTGGCCACCATACCAAGATCCAACCTCCCTAAATCCCCCCAGCCTGGCCCTCTAGCCCGCCCTCCGTGGAGCACCCGAGCCGCATAAGCTGGGAGGTGGTCAGACCACAGCTGGGAAGGCTGGTTCCAGATGGCTGACCTTGGCCACGAGGGATGCTGTGTGCTATTCAGGAGGCGTGTGTTATAATAGCCTCAGTGTTGGAGGAGAAGATGCCAGGAGGGGGCTGAACAAAAGGTCGCTTATGTGAGCAGGACCGCGCGATCGCTGCTATCACTATTAGCTCGTTCCTCTGGCCATCAGATCCTCTGACCCCCACTTGGGAGCAAAGAAGGGGATAACCTTCTCCTTCCTCTGGAGGATGACATTTGGTGGTACCCCAGACACCAGGGCCTCTTCCAGACTCCTGCTTTTCCTACCCAGAACCACTGAGGATGGCCACAACTGGGTAAATGGAGCAGCTTGTGTTTACAGAGCACCTACTATGCATGTGCCCAATACGGTTTGCTCATGGAATCCTCACCACAATACTAGGAAGGCGGTCCCACAGCATTCACATTTTATAGATGAGGAAACCCGAGTCTTAGAGTGTTCCCTTAGTTTGGATGATGTGTGTCAGCAGGGAGTAGGGGCTGGAGACGAGGGCTGCTAACTCCAGCCCCACAGTGTGTAGCTGCCACTCTATACTTCTGAGTTCATTCATTTTCACATGGATCCATGCACATCCCTACTCTCAAGAGAGGTAAAGGGAAAACAAAAGCTACCCTCCCCTTGGTATTGAGATCCCTTATACTCTGGCCAAGGCACAAATTTGAGAGATACATAAAGTAGACTGAGTCACTGAGCCAGAGAGCAAGATTAGCAGCAGAGGCTTAAAATCAGGGTGGATTCTAACAAGATGGGAATTCACAAGGACTGAGCCCTACAGAATACAAAACACTACCTGGGAGAAGAACATCACAACACGGGTACTTGAAATAAAACAAGCAATTCCAGTACTACTAGCTAATTTGTCGGAAATAGGTGCTAGATACCAGCCCTGTGCTAAGTGCTTTTCTGACAGGAAGTGCTCCCCACCCCCCCACCAGGCCACCCACAGAGTAGTGCTGCATCCTTTCCAGAAGGTTTAAAGCAAAGATGGTCAAGCCGGGAGCTCATTCAGAGGGAAGTAGTCAGGATGGCGAAGGAGCCCGAACCACATCCTGGGAGGTTAAAGGAGTTGGCCGTAGTTCCCTGAAGAAGGTATTTCCTCAAATTCTTCAAAGACCAGAAGGGCTTCTTAGCGGGAAGGCAACTGGATTTATTTTCAGTGGCCTCAGGGGTTGAATTGAACATCAGAAGGTGGAAGCTCCAGGGAGACAGCCTCCAGCTGGGCAGTCTGTCAGCTCTGGTGAACGCAAGAGGGACGGGGATTGCCCTTCATTGAAGGGGTTCTCACTGGCTGGACCACCACGTGGCAAAGTGTGGTCATGGAGGCCCCGAGCAGCAGAAGGGCGGCTGAATGAGGTCCAGTAGCGTGCCCTGCACACACTAGTTCCCTCATCTTTGGGGATGGTCTGCCCCCGCCTCTCTACTCTCAGAGAGAGCACTCACACTATTGTTCGGGAACCCACCTCAAAGGGCTGTGCAGGACTCACTCTCCATCATGGGCCAAATGGTCTTTAATTCCAGGCATTGGAACCTGCTGAATTTGGTGGGTAAGGGTGGGACTCTCCACTGGCTTTACCCCCTAGCCCAGGTGCTAGGGCTTTACTTACATACCGCTGTGTTTCCTCCAGGGCTAAGCCCACCTTCTGTATTAGGGACATTAGAGCATCTATCTGGGGCACTGAATAGAAGGTAGGGATTGTAGAGGGAGCAGTTCTGATGGAGACTCAGCAATTCCCATAATACAGGCTGCCCGATGAGCCAGGGACTGCACAGGCTGCTGTCGAAGGCAGTCCCCAGAAATATGCCCTTTCTCTATTGTTGGAGCCCTCTCTCAGCCCTTCCTGCCCCTACCCCTGCCCCAGATGATCAGAATAGGGGCAAATGCCTAATGCAAGAAAAGACATCAGAGGTCCCATCCTGGGACTCTGAGCTTGGAAAAGGATGGTTGAGAGCAGCATCCAAGTGGCCAATGCTGTATCTCATAAGCTTGAGAGACTTTGGGTGGCCATGGTCTTTCCAGTGGCAGCGGAGCAAAGAAATCAGGCTCTGTGAACAAAGGAAGGCACATAACAAAATGAATCTTCCAGGTGTGTGGGCCAAGTGCTATCTGAGGCAGTTGAGTGTGGACACCTGGATATCCAATTACAAAATAGTCTCAACAGTCACTACCAGAAGACTCCTGATTACAATAACAATTGGCCAGGCAGGTCCCTACACACAAAGGGCTGGTGACAGAGAGCCTGTCCTGGCACAGCTCTTCAAGGTCAGTTCCTCAACAATAGCACATGTACTGAGATCAGATCCCAAAGTAGTCATCTTGGGGCTTTTTCTTTCTTCCCTTGCTTACTGACCTGGACGGGAACAGAAGGTCCTCAGTGGAGCAGAACTTCAAGTCTGCACCATGACAAAGATCAGAAAGCCCCATCCCCTAATGCTGCACAGGCACCTAAAGGTCCTTGAACTACAAGGACACTGGAAAGAAAATAGTTAATATTCTGACTATTTGATTTCCAAATTAGAATCAAAAGAGAAAACCTCAGTGGAAGAGAACATAGACATCAGTTGATGTTATAATAAAGACTAGAAAGTAATGGATGGGGAGGGGGCAACCTCCCATCCCAGGAGACCAGGTGAAGGTCACCAGGGCTGGGAGTGGGGACTGGCATGATGGGGGTGTGACCTTGAGGGGCTCTGTGGCCAGAGATGAGTGGACTAAACCTGGCATGGGTACAGGAATTGGTCTCAGGGAGGGAAGTCTGTGTTCGGAGGCACAGACTGAGCCCATATTGAGCCAATGGAGTGCCTGTAGTTTTTCCTAACCCTTCCAAGGAGCAGCTCCCATGCAGAGGACATGTCCACCCATCACTGTGTGGCCAGGAGCTTCCTGGAGGAACCAGAAGATGGGCTTAGCTCTGGAGGAATCACAGCAGTATGTAAGCCAAAGCCCCAGGACCTGGGCTGGGGGGAGGGAGTAAAGCCAGTGGGGAGCCCCACCCCCACCCACAAAATTCAACAGGTTCCAGTGCCTGAAATCAAAGATCATTTGATGTTCATCTCCAGGAGATCACAAATGAGGGGACTTGAAAGGCGTGGGCACTGAGGAAAAGAATGACATGAAGTCATCTGCACATTTCTGTGTTTATGAGTAGTGTACAAAAATCAGCCACATTTCTCAGCTCGCAGTGTAGGAATGAGGCTGAGGAAAAGAAAGGAGGGAAGGAGGAAGTGAAAAGGGCTTATTTAAAGTCCACACAGCAATCGAGGCTGTGCTGGGCCTGCATCCCAGACCCCAACCCCGCAGAGTTGGCTTCCTCAGGTCACATCAGCTCATGTCCCCCATTTCTGTATTCTGAGCATCTCCCAGACTGCAGCCCTCATCATCTCACCATCCCATGCAGCTCTCCACCACTTCCCCTGCCATTAGCCACCTGCATGGTCAATTAGGTGATTTCCTTCTGCAAGGCACGGAACACCGACGCTTTCACAAAGTGTGAGGAGTTTGCGTGGGGCAGTAGTTTCTCCACCCTGCTTGTTTGCCATTCTTTGTACAGAATGCTTGACATTTAAAAACCATGCCTGGTACATAGCAAAATGCTTTTGTTTCTACTTACCATCATTAAAAATAGCTTAATCTTAGATATCCTGCAGCTCTGTGGAGGAGATTGTTAGGGTTCTTGAATGGTTAAATAAAGGGCTTAATATAAGAAATAAAACTATACTAACAAGAACATTGCCACGCATGCAAAGGATCCATAAATAGAGTTCTGCACCCAGTCATAGAAAAGAGGCTTGAGCAAGTGCTTTTACCTTTGCAAAGTAAGTTTTCTTTCTCCTTGTTGCCAGACAGACTACTTTTGGTCATTGTATTAATAATTTAGCTAAAGGTTTGTACATGTTTATGCCTTTCAATTGCCTTCTTGTTTGTAAAACCTGCTTAAAAAACACCTTATCATTAGTCTACCCTTTATCGTCTAGGCACCAAATGTAAAAAACTGTAAAAACCTTACTGAATAACATGTTCTTGATTTGGTTTAAAGAGTTAACTCTGAATTGTAGATAGGTGCACCTGCAAAGCATATTCCAGTGATTAGAGCACTGTTTCACAAAAGCACTGTTTCTCTAACAAAGACACTGTGTAATCAAAAATCACTCTCTGTAAAAAAAATTTCCTCATGAGAATCTTTAACCACACACTATAAATAAAGAGCCCTGAGAACAGTGTTTTCAGGAGATCCCCACACCACTCTTCGAGTCCGGTCTCCTCATTCAGAATCGCCGACGCCGTCCCCACCTTCTGGACCCTGACTGTTGCTGGGGCTGGCCCCTGACATCCCTCCACCTGCTCTTCCCCTCCTTCAGAACCTGCTTGTTGCCATTAACAGACTGATCCCTCCAGAATTCCCTCAGCCATGACCCCTCTCCAAAGGACATCATTTCCCTATTTGTTTTCTCAAATTGGGCCGCTCATCTCCCCTTGTCCCAGGACACCAAGGCCATGAGGCAGCATCAGGAGCCCCACGTTGCCTTTGGATGTCTTTGTTTCCATTTTCCACACAGCAGAAAACTATCCCCTGGAGCTCACAGCACTCCCTGCCCATCACTTCCCATGACCCTTACAGTCACTTACTCAGCCCTCTGATGATAATTGACTCTCCATTCATGGCCTGTCCACCTTTCCCAGTGGTCTCAACTGCCTGCGGTGACCCATCTAAGTCCCACACCTCACATTTCTGAATTACCTCAACATCAACAGCCTCTACCTCTGCTCCATTTCCACATAACCACTCCATGAGCATGCCCTGACCCACCCAGGGCTTCCCCTCCACTCACATCTTCACCTCTCTCATGCCTCTCACAGAGGAGGGTCAATTGACATTGTCTAGCTTGACCCAGGCCCCTTGATGAAATGGTACGACCTCAGCTATAGGACAGAGCTGTGCAGTCTCTGAACACAGTCAGACGACAGGGGAAAGACCCTCAGGGTGGGTCTGACAGGGGATTACAGTGTTTCAGACTCAGCTAATGTCAGGAAGACCCATTCACCCAGGGAGGACCCCTTCATATAGAGGTTTGCAGCACCCTTGCGAAGCTCCTTCAATTCCTGCAGTTCACCCAAACATGATTCCCCTTGATAATTAAAAAAAGATAAATAAATAAAAGGAAAGAAAAGAGAAAAAAAAAGCTAACTTCCCATGGCTGCATCTCACACTCCAACCACTGTTCTAATACTTTACATGTATGGTATATAATAACTAATTTAACCCTCATCATAATCCTTTGAACATAATACTATGATTATCCCCATTTTACAACTAAGAAAACTGAGCCACAAAAAGTTTAAGTAATCTGCATACAGCTGGTAAGGGGCAGAACCAAGATTCAGACTCAGCAGCCAAGTCCCAAAGCTCATACACTTGACCGCTTCATTTCACAGCTGCTGTGGTCAAGCAAACTCCATCTGGGGCCACCTTAGGCTAAGATCAACTCGAACTCCCATCCATACCCTAGGGAAATTTCAATGCCTTCCCCGAAGTTCCCCAGACTTCACAAGAGGTCAAATACCTCAGGGTCACATCTGGCACTAATTGCTCGCTCTACTAACTTGCCATAATTCCGACTCTCGACTCCCCATCTCATGACACTCATTTCTCTCCACTCTGACATAGAACCAAAGAGCAAACTCGGGCTTTCATTAAAAAATGGATGGCAGGTCCCACCCATTGGAGGATCACCAAGTCAACGTGGTAGGGCACAACCTGCATTTTTTTAATTAACTAGAAAATACCAGAGTTCACAGGAGGAATCCTAGCCATGCAAATGCAGCAACAAATACCATGCTCAATTGCTCCTGCCATTTACAAGACTTCCTGGTGGACATATGATGAATACACATCGCGCTGAGGAATGGATCATTTGGTCTTTTGCTCATTGGTGTCTCATTCTATTTCTCAGCCTATGATGGTCAATTTGGCCATTACTATAATGGGAGGGTTAATTTGGTGCCCTTTTATTTTATATTATGATCATTTGTTTTTCCTCTGTCATCAGAATTGTAACCATTCAACCGAGTGTTGGTTTGTTGAGAGATGAGTTAAATTACTCCATAATATTGCTGCCTCAGCAGACATTTTGTGTGGCCAAGCGGCCTGTAGGGGCCTTGAACTGACACCAGCCCCTCCAGTGACCACAGGCCCTAGATAGCAGTCCACAGAGACACAAGGAAATAAAAGTTCCTCTTATGACCCTCCCGGCAGCCCTTGGGAGCAACAGTCTCTCCTGCGTCCCAGGGCCTTCCCCTTGCGTGCGCCTCAGATAAAAACCTCGCAGAGCCTACTAAAACCTTGCTCTTTTTCATTTGACTTGGTCAATCCAGATTTAGCCCAGAAACTCTAAAGCATTCCACCCAAGAACCCTAATCGAGGCATGTGTCCCAGGTCCTGCCATTCTCTCTGCCGGCACCTTGCCTTGACTTCCCAGTGTGGTCCCTCCAGGTTCACCACGTACCTCCTCCAAAACCTGTGAGTAAGAAACTTCTCTATTTCAATTCCCTTGCAGTCTTTTGTTAAACCAAGCTGTGGCTCACCATCGGACACCCTGGGGCTCTGCTTAGTAAGATGTAATTTAACAAAGTCACAACCGGTTATAAATTTGGAAGGTCTTTTTCAGAAAGGATGCTATCAGATTTCTTTTTTTTTTTTTTTTTTTTTTTTTTAGTTTCTCAACAAGTATTACCTTTTGGCTGAAATAGAATTAATTGTCCTTAAAATGGATAAAGATAAAAGAATGAGGAGAGAAAAAATCGAGAGGTGTGTGCACAAGTTCAACTCCTGAATTTGGAAGTTAAAAACTAACAATATTGAGCAAAATGCTGACTCTAATTAATAAACTGGGGCTTAATTTGAGCCTCATTCTAAAAATTAAAGAACAACTGTGAGGTTTTATAGTGAAGATTATTTAAAATGTGGGTTTTATCTAATACACAGAATTCTTTGAAAATGACAGAATCCGGTGTATTGTTTTGTAATTCCATGTTTTCAGTAAGTTCATCAAGTCTTTTCAAGTAAGAAGGGGAGAGGGACATAAATTATTGGCACAATTTCCAATTTGAGAGGTAGTTCGATGTATTGGTTATGAACTAAATTCTGGAGTTAGTAGCCTGGTCTGGCTTCCAGGATTCCAGCTCCTCCTCTTACCAGTTGTGACACTTGGGGAAAGTCCCTTTGTCTCTCCGTGGACTTGGTTCCTTATCTGTAAAATAAAAATCATAACGGTGATTAGTTCCTGGTGGCATTGTAAAGATGATACACATAAGGCTCATAGAAAAGACCCCACGCATAGAGGATGCTATGTAACAATGTTTGTTTTTGGTATTCTTAGTCATTCTACAACAGTTAACAAGAAAACTTTCAGATATATATACATGAATATATGCATTATATATTAAGGCATATTGAGTGGCAAAAGAGTAAATGGAATTTGCAACTCCTAAAAACATTATTCATTCAGCACATGTGGATATGATGTCTGTACTTTTAAAAAGCAATTAGCAAATAGAAGGAAAGCTCTTCCTCTTAATGAAAACACAGTGTCATTATGCCCAACACAGCAACGAGGATAGATTCCCAGCCCCAGCAGGAGGCGCTGATATTGGAAGAGAAGCAATCTGTCCATGTATGTCAGGTATGTGTGGTGAGATAATTCATGGAGAATTTGTTAGATGGTTTCTATTGAATCGCACTGTAACAATAAAATATAGCCACAAAATTAGAAGTAGACATTACTGATCAGTGTGAATTACGCTAAGGCATTATCAAGAGATTAAAAGGCACAGGATAGTAGATACAGCTAGAAAACACAGTGCAATTACTAGAAAATGTTTGGATGCTACTAGTAACAATGCTGTTTGAAATCTGGCTTATATGTCTTGGGGCTTGGGCACCTCAAAGATATTGTACCAAATCTCGCGGAGGAGTTGGAAAACACAGGCTAAGAGAGGAACCACGCTGAGTAGCTGACTTTTTGGAATGTTTTATTCAGAGACTAGAACTAATCATATCTACTTACTGAGTCATCCAAAGAGTATTGGTTGTTAAAAGGAAAGTGTTAAGCAGCGTATATGAACTCCAGAATAAGACTCACAGCATTCTAATTAAGAAGGAGTATCATTTAGCATTTTTTTTCAAAGATGACGTTTGTTTAAAAAAATAAGGCATATTTCACTGTTATTTTCAATATTCTTAACAGACTACATTTGAAACCATAGAGGAAAATCAACAAGACACCTCACATATCCAAGGTTTCAAAAGATCTTATTTGCCCTGGAGGCAAGACATAAGTAATTGCCCTATCTAGTAAATATTCCCACTATTGTTACAACATACCAAGGAGAACATTACTCATGAAAACAGCCCAAATGAAATCGAATTAGAGATATTGTTACAACTCCCTTCTGCCTCAAACTTTTCATTTTTAACTTCCTAAAAGGGAAATTGGAACATTAAAGAAAAATACTTGGATTAAAAATCCATTTTCTTTTCCAAACCCTGATTCAATAATTGAGCTTAAACTTGGTATTGTCTAGAGAATAAAGTATTACAGCTTACTCATTCACACTGAAGAATGATTAGAAATGTCAGTGTTTATGTTCATCACTTTGGATTCAAATTGAACAAGAATTTCTTAAGTTAAATATAAAAAGCATGTTGCTAATATTATCACTCCCAGTAACCCATTCAGGTAAAACTAAATTTTCAACCTTGACCACATTAAAAACAGAACCCTTGAGATCAGCAGTGCACCAGATATGCTTGGAGTCTTGTCCACGTGTGTCCTGGGATGAATTTACGATTCTGGGCATGCACACACAGCTAGCTCATCATATCATCTTTACTTGAAATTATACTTTTTTATTATTAAAAATTGTTTGCATGTAAGAATTAATAATACCATATTTGATATTTAACTGTATGTTTTTTATCACACAAAATAAGGATAAGTCTTGCTTCATGGAATAACGTATGTCAGTGTGTGTGTGTGTGTGTGTGTGCGTGTGTGTTTCTGGGTTGAATGAAAATGCCTACCAAAAAGATTACTTTACTCAGTCTTCTCAACCCTCCCCTAAACCATCCATGAAAACAAGAACGTTGCCAACATCGAAGCAGGTGGAGGAGAGGAGGGTCTGCTCAGCATGGGGAAGGGTTACATGGCCATAATGTGTAGCCATCGGTTTGAAATCACAAATTAATCATCTTTGTTCTTAGTCATTCTAACCACCGCTGACCCGTACCATGTGCTTGCTGGCTCCTCTTGTCCCTTTGCTATCCTTTCTCCTCCCCATTCCCTCAACCCACCTCCCCAAGTGCACCCAGAAACTCCACATGCGTTTCATTCCAGTAAACTCCATCTCCAGCTCTCCTCAGCTTGCCTGCCCCCATACTGAATCCATAATCACTCAGGTTTTCAGCAAAGTAAACACAGGCCCACTTCCCTGTGGCAGATCACTGCTCCTTTACATTCTCAGGCTCCAAACCTGTCAGTCCATCCCACTCTCCTCCACCCCTGGGATTCAGAAATGATCCTCAAACAAGTCTCCTTGAGGCCACTTTTCCTTATCCTCAGGTCTACTTGGCTCATGTTTCCCCTCGCAGCCTTGCTTCTCTCTCTCTTTTCCCACCAGGCCCTGCTATGTCTTTTCATAATCATCAGTCTCTAATAAACGAAGCTGCCTAGAGCCGGGACAACTGTGAGAAATGTCCCTTCTTCTACTGAGACCTGAAACTGCCTCGGGAGAGGTTTCCTCCTTGACCTCCCCTAAAAAACGAACGAGTCACATTATGGAACACTTAACTCTCGCTGAAGGCCAAGTACTTTCCATAAATTATCCTCACAACAGCCCAATAAGGTAGATGTGATTAGTTCCAGCGTATTACTGGAGAGAAGAATGAGGTTTATGGAGACAAAGTAACGCCCCCATTCATGCAGCTTTCCTTCACTGCCCTCACTGACTCCCCTGTTCTCTCTCTACCCCACCCTCTTGCTGTGTTGAAGATTGAAACTTCCACTAGGACCACACCCAAGGCAAATTGGAGCAAAGCAGAAAACAGAAAGAAATCTAATTTTCTGAGAACTCTTGAGTTACAGGGAGACAAGGATTTTGTTTATCCACCATTGTGTCAGAAATAATTGTGCAATAAATGGAGAAATGAAATTCAAGTTCCTATCTCTACCAATTAATTTCTTAGCAATAAAAGCAACAGCAAGAGTCTTTGTATACAGCTCACATGCACATCCATTACCTGATTTAAGACTTGCAACATCCTCAGGAGTTTAGCATTGTTATTATTCCCATTTAACTAGCACCCAGTCTTAGCTCAGGCTGTTATAACAGAATACCTTGGACTGGAGGCTTAAACAATGGACATTTGTATATCACAATCTGGAGTCCAGGAAACCCAAGGTCAAGGTGCCAGCAAATTTGGTTCTTGGTGAAGACTCTCATCCTGGCTTGGCGATTGTCTCCTTGCTGTGTCTTCACATGATGGAGAGAGAGAAGAAGCAAGCTGTCTGAGGGCTCTTCTCCTAAGGACACTAACCCCTTGCTGGGCTGTTGTGAGGATAATTTATGGAAAGTACTTGGCCTTCAGCGAGAGTTAAGTGTTCCTTAGTGTGACTCCTTCGTTTTTTAGGGGAGGTCAAGGAGGAAACCTCTCCGGAGGCAGTTTCAGGTCCTAGCCTTCTGACCTCATCTAAACCTGATGATTTGCCCAAATACTAACAAATATCATCACTTTGGAGGTTAGGGCTTCAATGTGTGGATTTGGGAGGAACATAAACATTCAGTCCATGATACCCACTATGGAATACTAGGATATAAACTGCTGATATAAGGAAGTATAGCCATGCTACCCATCCATTCACTCATTCACCTATTCAGCAAGTATTTATTTACTGAACACCTGGTCCATGCTGGACACTGTTCTAGGTTCTGGGAATTCAACAGTGAACAAGACAAAGCCCCTGCCCTCATGGATTTTCAAAGAGTAGTGGGGAAGGCAGAAAAACAGGTAAGAAAATATATTTATAACACAATACAAAAAGAGAGACAAGTGCCGTTAAAAATAGTAAAGTGGGGGTGAAATAGGGATGGGGATTAAAGAGTACGCTTATCAAGAAGGATCAAGCAAGCGCATTTGGGAAGGGATGGACCGCGATGTGGGAGGGCGCCCAGGAGGGGGCAGTATTGCTAAGTCAAGTGATGGGTGCCTCCAGAAGGAAGAAGCCGCAAGTCCAATGAGGCTCATGAGTTGAGATAAAGAGTGTGAAGTTTCCACTGGATGGGTCAGTGTAGACACACAAGAGTGTGGTGGAGTGACGAGGAAGGATACCTGGTGGGAGCCGATTAAAGAGAGAACAAGTGAAGAAGTGGAGATAGCAAAGAGACAGCTCTTTGAAGGAGTTTTGCTCTAGAGGGGAGCACAGAAGGAAGCTGCAGCCTGAGTGGGACCCGGGGTTAGGGCACAAGGTGCTGCAGTAGCTTCCAATGCTCCAAAGAGGGCCAGGTGAGGCAAGGGACCAGACAATGATAGGACCAGTGTCCCGAAGCAGGGTCCGGGGGGGTCCGGTGCACGAGTGAGAGCTGGCCTTGGGCCAGAGAGAGGACTCTCGCTCTGGCTACAGAGGGAGGGAGAGCCTGCGGCACAAAGGCAGCTAGAATCAGAGTTCGGGGGGTGAGCCCACCACAGTTCTCTTTCCCTGGCTTTCCTTTTTTCAGGGAAGTCAGCGAGGCCCTGAGTGAGGGCAGGAGAGCCTTGGTGGTCTGTGGGACAGAGAGGAGAGGAGTGAGGTCCATCCCCGGAAGGATGGGGAAGGAATCAAGGAGGTAAACGAAGCTGCCAGACAGGGAAGAGGGCCTGCTCAGGCCTGTGGTCATGAGTTTAAAACACAGCTCGTCAGCAAGTCCTGTGCTCTTTGCCAGGTGGCATTCGGCTGCTTGGTACAGGCTCAAGGTAGTCGAAGAGTGGGATTGAAGCAAGCATAGAGAAGGGAGAGACAAAGGAAGGAATTAAATGTCCTGTGAGAAATGGTGTGCAAGACAGTCCATGAGATCTCAGCCGAGTGAGGAGGGAAGAGATGGCACAGCAAAGGCAGAAGATGGGTCGGAAGTCTGAGAGAGGCCAAAGGATCCATGGAGTTGGGCTACTGGGGGGAATGGACTAGAATAGAAGGCGATGGTGGTCAGGGAACACCACAGCGACTGTGAGGCCTGTGGTGAGGGAATGGCTAAGGCAAAGGCAGGGGTGAGGCCATGGGACCAGGAGGCTGATGGGGGCATACAGGGTCAGACCCTGACAAGCAGGAGGCTAGGTGTTGGGTGAGTCACCGACTGAAAGTAATGAAAAAGCGGTGGCGGAAAGGAGGGAATCCAGGAGCTAAAATTGCCAATAAATGAGGGGATGGGAGCAGGAAGGTAGTGGGCACCAAAGGAGAGCTGGGGCCCAGGGAGTATCTCGAATGCTCTGGATACTTGAGAGAGCGGGAAGAACAGCAGTCTGGGAGCCACAGTGAGAAGCAAGGGGGAGACCTGGCCAGCCTCCACGCCCAGGGTATGAGAAGGTAGGAGAGCAAAAACAGAAACATCTGACAGAGTTGTAGGGGACTTCAGCTGGGGCTCCAGGAAGAAGAAGAAAATGTCCAAAAATCATTTAAGGCTCTGGGGATTTTGCTGATGACAGACCATGAGTCCGGAAGGCATAGTGGAAGGGCTTGGAGGGGCTGGGGAGGCTCCAAGCTCAAGTCAGATGAGGGGCTATAGAGGAGGGCACAGGGAGAGGGGGGCAGAATGGTTGAGAATGCTGAGCTTCTCGTGGCTTCTGAGGTAAACAGGCCAGGCTGTGGGGTGGGCATGATGGGATGGAGAGCTAACAGACGATGATCTGTGATTGCTGCCTCTTTAGGGACTGGCCTCTGAGTGCTATGCTGGGGAACACTGAGGGAAAGGAAGTAAGGATCTCTCCAGAAGCATAGGTTGAAGCCAAAGTGTTTCGTTTCTGACCTGAATTATTCAGGAGATTTCCTTATTCTCAATTTCTCTTTACCGACAGGGTCCTGCCTCCCTGGCCTAATTAAGCCAGTGTGAGCCTCTGAGCATTCTCCTTCTCGGACCAACCTTCAAACTTGAGCTCATCTCTGCAGTGAAATGCACCTCCTCCAAAGCCCTAGAATAAACAGCCTGCAGAAATAAACATACCGAGGACAGTTCTGGTAGCATTCTGCCGAACCTTGCCCAACACCAAGGGCTTTTCACAGCCTGAGCCGTAAATAAAATACCTGAGATTTATTTTCAGTGAAAACACTCAGAGGCTCCTCTGCCGTAGACAAACACATGGGAAGGAAGACAGGAAATAGGGAAATATAACCAGAGCTAAAGACTATCATATTAATCAATTAATCATCTCTTTTTTTCCTGAAGAATCACAGAAAAAAATTGGGCCTCCCAGATCATCATGTCTTTTCATATCTCTCTGCCTTCACCAAGCTATTCTGCTCCTTGAAATGTGCTTCTTTGCCTTTTTTGCCTGAAAGTTCTTCTTCAGTCTTCAAGACCCAGTCCAAATGCTGCCTCCTCGTAAATGCCCTCCTATGGTCAACCTCTCACTCCTTGGCCCAGTCACTTCCTCCTTCATACTTCCCCACGTGACTTTGGGGTTTGGTATAATAGGGCCCTGGGTCTCCAACTTACCCTGCACTTGTCTAGCTCCTTCTTCTGGCTCATCCTGACCCAACCCTTCAGTGCTCCCCCCTCCTTACCACCTTTCCCTAGGGCTCACATCTTCTTATCCTTCAGGTTTCTGCTTATAAATCACTCCTTCAGAGAGATTTCCCCGGCCCCATATTTAGAATCCTCCCTGTTATTCCTTCTTAGTTTGCTGTGTTTCCTCCAAGCTCCGATCACAACTGGCTGTCACCACATGCTGTCCCCTCCCCAAGAGCTCACAGCCGAGCTGCAGCTTGTCCCCTGCACGCCCTAGGTCCTGCCCACACTTCTCCTCGCTCACCAGTATGCCCAGAGCTAGACACCAGCTAGATATGAAAAGAAGTATCGTCAATCTATCTCCCATCACACAAACTGCATTTATTTTAACCTGAAACTGTGCTTTAACTCTTCTTTTTTTTCAGCCCGCTCAACTTTAAAAAAAAAAATTCAGGTCATCCAGCACTCACTATTCAAAGTAAGCCCTGTGTTTGGAGTATATTTCTAGCCTACCGCAGAGGTTTGGAGGGTGGGCCAGAGAGAGCTACAGCTGCCTCCTCAGCCAGAGAGGAGGGTAGGGAGAAGGAGCTCTTTCTGACTCTCCCTGATCAGAACCCAGAGGAAGAGGTCCATCCAGGACTAAGAATTCTCACTTATTGCATGGAGTGCTGGTTGTGGTGCATAAACAATAATTCTTGGAACACTGAAAATATAAAATTAAATCAAAAATAAAAAGAGAAATAAATAAATAAATAGAAGTCTTTCCCAGATGAAGTCATGAACCAATGTTCAAGGCAATCTGTGTGACAAAAATAAATGAGTCTGTCTTGTCTTAAAAAAAAAAAAAAAAAAAAAGAATTGCCCATTCTGTTCTCTGAGAAGCAATCAGAAGAAACTTCTCACAATGTCCCTCTGATTGGGTCCCTTTCCTGCTTATAAACCCCCTTACTGCCCATGAGATGAAATCCATATATTTTAATGAAGACTGCATGGTTTAGACTCTGATCATCTCTTTATTTGCACCCATGCTACTCAGCATCTTTGAAGGCCCTATAAACAGCAATCCTCTTTCCCAACTATGTTCTGGACAAGAGATAGGACAAAGGAGTAAGCAGATGGAAACCATAACAGCACCTGTGTTCATGATGAAAGCAACTTGCAAGATGTCGCCAAAATCCGTGTGCTGGTGTGCTTCCAAGCTCTGAGCTCCCAGATTAGGCAAACTTCCCTGCCCTGGGAGAGGAGTCAGCCTCCTCCCTAGAGCCAAGGAAGGCACTGAGATGCCCCTGCCAGCCACAGACCCCACACTGGCCAGGTTGCCTCCTTTCAGGTCCTCACACACACCTCCCTTCCACCACATGCCCTTTGAATGTAGTGTTCTTCTGTTGGAATGTTCTTTGTGGCCCTCGTGGTCCAGTTAACTCCTGCCATCCCCCAACTCTGAGCTGGAGAATCATGTCCTCGGGAAAGTCCTTCCAGTCTTTCCACCCGCACCCCAAGATCATGCCTCTCTCCTTCATAGAATAGTTGAACTCTTCTATGGTATGTGTCATTGAGCTCATCGGCAAGACTATTCAGGTAACTCCCTTCCTTCCACAGGAGACTAGAAAAGCAATTCTTTAGCTTTTTCTGTGGAAGTACAGGCAAGGGGTCTGGGAACAGGTGCAGAACTGACCCGTCACTCACACCTGCCACAACCACCTCAATTATCAGTCTGTCTTATTAGTCGCTGTTCCTGTGTCAGTCTCCCTCCCAAACAAGGCAAAGGCAGAAATACCTTCTCACTCATGCTTGTGTCTCTGATATTCCTAGTATACAATAAGTAGGAGTTCAATAAATAAATGTTTGACAGAATTCAATCTCTCACTCCCCAGCACCAAGGCTGACCCCAAGGAAAGAAACCATCTGAACCATCTGTCTTTCAGATGTGCTCCTTACCCCGTCCCACAGTCCCACTGCTGACAGGCATTACCAAACGTGTGTAGGCTTCTGGGCTCAGCAGTCTTCAGAGACCCTCCAGAAGTGCTGGAGAAGAGAATAAGGAAGAATGGGATAAATTATAAGAGTGCCTTAAAAATTTTAGTATGACCCCAATCTTATTTAGCCTTGTTAGTAGAAAGAAAATAGACTTTGAGTTAAGAGACCTCATTTCAGTCCAGTATTTTCTAGAAACTAAGAAGGGTCTTAGGAAAGTTGCTTCGTACACCTCTAGGCCACAAGGCCATCATCTGTAGAATAATAACCATCCAGCCATGGGTCCTTAGGAGACACTTTCTTAAATCTGGAAGGGATACTAATCTCTCCTTTTGAGAAATTAGAAAATCGGATCATTGGGAGGAAGAGTGATTTACACCACGTTTTCCAGCTAGAATGATATGGAGTTGTCTGAACAGTCATACAAACACAAAAGACATGATGACAAACCACGTGATCAGGAACACCACCACATTCTGCTGTGGCATGGCTGTGGCCAGACACCTCCAGGTCGAGATGTTGCTGGCATCCTCACTGACTCGTGCTCAAGGATGTTGTTTTCTCATACCCAAGAGTCAGATTACATTGAGCCACATGTGAACTGAGTCTTCTCTTCTTACATACATCCACGACAACAGACGGGCCAGCATGCTAAGGTCAGAGTCGGTCTGCAGGGGATCATGGGGACTTTAATCAGTCCTGGTGGAAGTCTGGACTCTTCAGAGCTGCACCACTCATGTCCCTTGCAGATCCCGGGGGGGGGGGGTGCCCGACCCCAGCATGGCGGGAACCGAGAGGGTATTACCCATTCACAAATGGTCCAAAAGTTCCCCTGAGTTGGGCAATGCTTCTCAATAAACTTGTACTGTACTCAATAAAATGAATTATTCATATATTTTAAAAACAATAATTTTTAAAAATATGATGACTTATCAGCCATTTAGTCTAAAAGTCAATGCTTCTTGCTCATAGATTGAGAACTACTGTTCTTAAAGCAAGAAGATAAAATAATTGATGTGCCATTATTTGTGTGTTTCTCTGAAGATGTCTGATGAAAACAACATGGTATGGTGTATGGGAATTATGAGGCCTGGTGAACATCCTCTACCTACATCTATATGGCATGGGGTGAGCCACATTATCTCTCAAGCCCTTGTGTCCTTTGTCTACAGGGAAGTGATTCTCAACATGAGAGGCACATGGGACTCACCATAGTCCTATAGCCAGATGTTCTGATTTCACAGGTCTGGGTGTGTCGTAGGTACTGAGCGGTTTTTTATGTGCCTTACTTGATTGCAAGATGCAGTGATGTTGAGAACCACTGTTGCAAGAGGAAGGGGGTGGACTAGATAAAGCCCAACAAGTACTGACCATCTTCGGCCACTGCCCTCCTATACACCCACTGCAGACATCTCTGTTGATAGGGGTACTCCTTCTTCTGAGTCCAGATGTCTTAATCTCTCAAAACAACATCCCGCACAACCATCCCAGATAGCACAAAGTTAGCACAAGGGATGTGATCTTTCTGCCCTTCAGTATCAGATACGTCTTAGGTCCCATCTCTAAAATTCTATGATTCGGAGACTCCCTCTAATAATGAGATGTGGAAAATGAGCACGGAGTTCACAAGTTAAGTCATGAACTATTGGATGTGCTCTGGAGATAGTTCCTGTTTGCTGCCTGATGCCCACACTGGCTACACTGGTGAATTAACTCACATTAGGGGAACCAGCCTGTGCATATCCAGACACTTGGGCAATAAATTGTATTCTGTCTTCTGGGATTGAGGGCTCAGATAGTCATTGTGATTGTCTTAATAAACTCCATCATGACCCTCTAAGAAGTGATAATACAGAAACTGGCTATTTGAATGGCAGAAAATCTAATCTCAAAATAATAGGAAGAAATAATTAACAGAGCTGCATCAAAGTATATTGGAAGTTACCTAATGTAATATAACTTCCTAAGCTTGAAATATCATGTCTTAAGTTTTTTTTGGTTTTGTTTTGTTTATTTTGCTTCTGGGGAGGAGGGGTATTGACTATAAATGACTTTGCAGCTAAGCCCATGAATTTAAAAAAAGGTTTACCTTCTGTTTCTGTGTGATACTTTGTCTTTAAGTGTTCCCATGGTATTAAATATGAAGAAAGTATGCCCATAACAACAAATTATAAAAAACAATATAATTGCATATATGCAAATTAATTAATAAATGGTACTTTGTGAAGCAATTTCGAAGCAATACCCCATAATGCCCCATAACTTATAACTATGGCTTTACATCCTTAATTGAGTGATGAAAAACTGTTGGCTTTCTCATTTTAAAAGTCTGCAGCCCTTCTATGGCAGAAGCTTCAAAAGCAGAGATTCTGAAAATCTAAGTTTCAGAGACACTTCAGGTGGTAACTTCAGACCCAGTCTTTTCCAGGTTTGATTTATTTTAAGGCAATAAAAACAGAATCAGTCAATAGCCTCTCCCTTGGGTACACCAAGAAAGTGTCAAAATCACTCAGATACAATTAAGACAGTGGTTCACAACCCTGGCTGCACTTAAGAATTACCTGGGAATCTTTACAAAATATTGACGCTTAGGCTCCACACTAGAGATTCAGATGTAATTGGTCATGAGGGCAGCCTGGGCATCAGGAGTTTTAAAGACCCCATCAGGGAGAGACCCTAGATACACCCAACATCGAGCACTGGGGTCCCAGGAAAGCATCATCCTTACAAGGCAGGGGCAAGAGTAGGGGTGTGCAGGCAGTTGGGGGAGAGAAATTCGGGGGTGGGGCGGGGTGACAACACGGATGAGGACATGTTCTTTATCCCCTAGTCCTGAGCTATCATGCCCCCTCTTTGGACGAACTCAGAGTTAGGAACCAGGAACTCCGGGAGAAAGAATGATAAACAAACATGCAGCAACAATACGCTAAAAGTTATAAAAGTCTACAGAGCAGGTCAGAGAGGCAACCCCCCTCCACTCTTCCTTGGGACGTTCTGGCAGGAAGCCAAGGCACTGCACTTCAGCGTTTGGGAACTGAGCCCCAGAAAAAGCAATATTTGGATCCAGCAGGGTCAAAAATCCTGCAAAAGAGAGAAAGAGAAAACTCTACTCTTCCACTTGCTCCCTTTGCTCACCAGGGTCCACCAGCGGGAGAGAGAACGGATTCCCATAGTGAGAACAGGCAGCCACGCTGCAAGCAATCAACACAAAAATCTGGAAACTGGTGATGGGCATGTTTGTTTATATTTTGCCCCTGGAACAGGGAGACCTTTGAATGTTTCCTCTGCTCGAAGCGTCTGTTTTCCACATGTCCCAACAGTGCGTAAAGGGAAAAAGAAAAAAGAAAATGGGTTTTTAAGAAGTACAGGCCATAAAGCCCTGTTGGTTTAACAGCCCCTTTGCCTGGTGCCAAACTTTTACCTTTCATGTCGTCACGGCAGCTTGGAATGAAAAACACTGACCTATAAAAGATCACTTTATGGTTAGCAGTCCCAAAGGCAACCTCGTAGGAATAATTTTGCCATCATCTGGGAACTATGTTTTCCAGCCCAGCACTGAGTTAATTTAAAATAAATGACCAGTTCAATGTATGCATACCTTGTAAGATGGGAAGTAATTTCAAGGGAAAGGTGGATGCTTAACCGAGCAGTAAAACATACACTAAACTGACACCTGTTTTATACAAAAATTCTGGGCTTTAGACAAGCGTATTGTTAAGTTGCAAATATTTTGGGGAGCCACGTTTGTGGTCTATAAACAATCCTAGCTTGTGAAGGCCTTCGAGAGTCTTCTTGATTTGAAAATGCATCTAATGATCTGTAAAGGGCAAAAGAAAAATGCCGAAATCTACTACAAATAATAATTCCCATGTTTAACATGGGAAAATAACGACCTATCGGTAATCATTAGACTGTGTGTTTATCTAGGCTCTTTCCCCCAAGGAGGCTCTAGGATTCTACAGCAACTACAGAATCGCCTTTAATAAACAGTTGCCCCTTAAGTAAGCTCTTAAACAAACAGTGGGCGGAGGGGCTTGGCTCACTCTTCTCTTTTCCTCTTTTTCTGACATCTCCTGTTAGGTTCCCGCTTCAGCCAAATATGGCAAAGATGACATTTCTTTACTAGCTTTCTCTAAATTGAGTCTTTCTTTCATGTGAGAAATGTGTACTGGCTCTCATTACTGTCAGAGAAAACTCCCGAATGATCTCTGATTGAGTTCAGACGCTCACTTCGAAACCGCCAAAAATCCAAAGATGCCATTGTTGGGTCTGACTCTGGCCCCGTTAGCATCCTGAAAGCAATGAGATCCCCACTAAGCCTAAAAGGACGCATCTCTCTGGCAATCCATTTCCGCCAAATGCAAATCAGTGTAATAGGACTTTGGACTGTCTTCCCTCGTTTGATTCGTTAACAACTTTTGTCATTTCTTTCTCTGTGACACTGGCAAAAATACGTCCTTGCTTCCAAATTCAATTCTACTTCCACTCAGGAAGGTGGGTAGACCTACACCAACCTGGACTCGTGGGAGGCCTGAGCAATCAATAATTTGATGATCTTTCCAGATATTCTTTAAATATTTGTTGAACATTTATTTAATGGAAGTAAAGAGAAACTCATTTTCCATTAATAAAAATTGTATATGCTTTTGTATGTTCACAAATACAGAGATGATTCACTATGATCATCAGAACCAGAAAACTCCTCGGAAGCAAATTGAACCATGGAAAGTGGTAGGCAACGAAGAGAGCACTCTGAAATAAATTACTTATTCCAATAAACAGTACCATATTGTGTATTACTGAGTTCGAAAATATCTGGTTGCTACAAATGCCAGCTTTCCACCACTGTCCTCGGCAGCTAGCCGCAAGGGTGACCGTGCAGACACAAGTCAACAGGGGCATGGCCGACGGTGAGGCCTGGGTCTTCAGGTTCTACTCTAGAGCCTGCCTTTTATAGTGGGAGAACAATCAGTTCACTTTTGCAAGTTATGGAAGGCGTCACATGGAAACCAAACTTACCCTTCCACATGTTTCCAGAATGTTCTCCTTTATAGATGTGCACCCGGGGAGCTTCCCAGCTGACACTTCCTAAATCCAGCCCTGGCCCTGGTCCAAGTTCCATTCATCCGACACAAGGACTGTTACTAATTTCTCTTCATTCCCTTCTACTAGTGAATGAAAGCTCTTGCTCCCGCTGTCTTTCCCTTCAGATAAATTCCAATTCATCTGGAATTACTTTGTCCTGACCATCATTCCATCTGAAATCCAAAATGGGCTTGCTTCTGCTTCCTATGGAGGGTGAGGACAGGGATGAGGAGAAAAACTGACCTCCCTGACCCAAAGGAGCTGCCCCACCTATGCGACCTTTCTAGGGGTGTGCAGCCCAGCGTCCCAGAGCTGCAGGAAATGCAAGTGGCCGCTACTGAAGGCCACCTGCTGGCTTGACTGCACCCCCTCTAGGGCAGAGGGGGAGGTCTTCGCCCCTGCAAGGAAGCCGGGACAGCTAAAACCCTCCACTAAAACATGAAAAGGGAGAGGATGAAGCTGAAAAGAGAAACATTTCATCCGTCCTGTGTGCATCTTGGGAGAAAGAGAAATGAGCTTCTCTCTTTCAAAGGGAGGGAAATCCATGAAGGGCCTCTCCGTGATGAGCCTACTTAGAAATAGGTCACTTGCCTCAGAAACATGGCAAAGATTGTGCTGTGTGAATCGCCAAGAGTCGGCATGCTGGCCGGAACGAGAAAAGAACGGAAACCAACTCCTGCCTCTGACCACTGACTGAATGGCCGGCGCCCCCTTGGGTCTGTGTCCTCATTTGTAACCTGGGAAGAAAAACCTTGGTCGATCTCCCGAACCTGTGCTTTGAGACATTTGGAGAAAAGATCCATATCCTATGCCAACTCTGTTGTCTGCAAGCCACCGCATTTCATTTGGGGCCTTGCCAAGTGAACTAAATTAGGTCTCTTTCAATCTAATCACTCTGAGGAAAAATAATGCACCTTTTAATGCGAAGAGAAATACCCATGCTGGCAGTTCTACTGAAAAGAAGAAAAAATGTTTTCACAGCATCAAAACGCCTTTGCAGGAAAACAGTGACAAAGGCATCAACTTTCTTGTCTGTCGATTGAAAATCTCTACCCAGTTCACTGTCGCATCCCTCATTAAGGGAAGTTCTGAAAGTGCCTAAATGTGATTCGGGTCAAGCACCGTTTCTCCACCAGGTCGCCTTCTTCCCACTTCGCTCGGGCATTGGCCTCACGGCCACCACGGCCTGCTGCCGAGAAGGCCCTCCTCCGGTTCAGGATGTGCTGCAAGGCTGGCTGTCCTTCCTGAACCCCTCTGCGGTTCAGGAAGGACAGCCAGCCTTGCAGCACAGCCCCAGCAGACCCAGCCTGCCTCTGCCTGCCTCCACCCGGCTGCCCTCCCCGGGCCCAGCACCGTGAAGAGGATTTCCCATCTTTCCCATCTGAGCGGTCTGACCAGAGACGTCCCCTGGGCTGGGTTTCCTAACTGGGGGCCAGGAGGTGGGGAATATTTGCTGTGCCTTATAAGCAAGACCGCTTACCTTTATTTGTTCCCTCTCCCAAGGGCCCCACCTTGGGCCACTATGTGCCCAAGGCTGAGTCCTCAGAGCACACCAGCCGTCCTCCCCCTCTTCTGGGCCAGCTGACTGGGTAGATAAGGAGACCCTGGAATCATTCTCTCATTGGGTATATGTGTGTGCCTGTGTGTGTGCGTGTGTGTGCCCCCCATACCACTTTCACTCCTGTTAGCATTAGTAGCTCTCCCAGTCCTCTTTGAGTTATGTAGCTGGGTAGGAAGGAGGGCTCAGGGCTCCTGGGAGCAGCCTCCCCTCCCTCTCCCGTCTCGCCCCAGCTGATGACAGGGAAACCAGGGCCTGAGCTTGAGCCATTCACAGGCCTTTTCTCCCATAAATGCCCTGCTCCATGCAGTGGCCAAGGTCGGAACGTGGGAGTAAATACACAACAGCATAGAGGCCCCAAACCAAACAGCATGACCTCATGCAGACTTTATCACGCTTCCTCTTAGGTTTCAGCTGGCCCACTTATGAATAAAAGCAACTCCTTATTCTCATGTATCTCTTGGTCTCCCAGACACTGCATGGACGTCTGGAAGAAGGGGCCAGAATCAGGCATTCCACAAAATCATCAAAAAAGCGGCAAATGCACATCTTTGCCCACCATGGGCCAGGCACATGTAAACTTGCCTTGACTCTGTGGACACAAAGAGGAAGGAGGGTTCATCTCTGCCTTTGAGGACCTTATAGTCTACCAGGTAAGATTATTTCTCTATGGGAGGTTCTCTAACTTGGGCAAGAATCAGAGACCCCTGGAGTGCTAGTTAAAATCCAGATTGTTGGCCCTAACCTCATCTTTTAGGATTCAGGCAGCCTGGGGCCTGAGGATTTGCATTTCTGACCAGCTTCTGGGCGATGGCGATGACGCTGGTCTGAGAATCACAGTCAGAACCACGCCCCTACTGCGATGTGGGCAGGCGCAGAACATCACTGGGGCAGATCGTCTGACCACACCTGGGATATTTTGACAGTAGTACAGCCCCCCAGCACACCCTGGGAGCACAGATAAGTGCCCTGAAATTACCCAGACACTAAGGAATATTTCCTAGACAACATGGCCTGCACACGGTCCTAAAGGGATTGGCCACCCTTGATGGACCTCTGAGTCTGGGGCTCAAGTGAATGGCCAGGCCTAGAACTGCAGGCTTAGGAATCATTGATCACAGAATCCCTTGGAATACATGAACTCACGGTTTCCTGACCTTTAAGAAAGGCCACAGTGCAATGCTGGCTGCACTATGATGAGACCTGTAACCAACTCTTGGGTACGTTGGGCCGTCCTACACTCGGGGTGCCTGGTCCCTATAAGCTACAGCATGACCTGAGAACAAGCCAGTAGTCAGATCAAGGACAAATAAGGCAGTCCATGGAGAGATGGATCAGGAAATGGGAGAGAGGGGATAACTAGAAGGAGATCACTTTCCAGCATGAAGGTGGAAGAGAAGAGTGGAGCAACCTGACATGCAGAGGGGATACACTCAAGGGGGATGAGCGTGCTCTTCAGAATAACATAGGTCCAAGTTCAAGATGGGACTGGGGATGGAGACAAACCATAAGAGACTCTTAACCTCAAGAAGTAAACGGAGGGTTGCTGGAGTGGAGGGGGGCAGGAGGAATGGGGTGGCTGGGTGATGGACACTGGGGAGGGTATGAGCTATGGTGAGCACTGTGAATTGTGTAAGACTGTCATCAGTCTTGTATTACCTGAAACAAGTAATACATTATATCTTAATTTAAAAAATAAAAATAAAATAAAATGTTTACCAAAAAAACACTTATTTAGGAAAAATACAAAGAATACATAAATAAGTCAAAAGGGACTATCATTTTTTTTTAATTTATTTTTGGGACTATCGTTTTTAAAGACCATGCGTTTGCTTTTTGGACCACTTCTCCCCATCCACTGTTAAGCAGGCTGTCCCAGGAGGACTCCACTAACTAAGGGACAAACCTCAGTTTTTTTTAACCCTGCCCAGTAGGACCCTCCTCTGGTAGGTCCTGGTATCCATTGGCTTGGAGTGTATTGCCTAGCTGTTGAGCTATAAATCTCTATCGGACCCCATATGTGTACCCACGCTTAAATCACCTCTTCTCTTGATTCATTCTTCCTTTGTCCCCTACCCCAGACCTTGACCCCTCTGCCTTTATAGCCAACGAGTCCCCATTTTCTCTCTTAGAACCTGCACCCCACTCTTTCTTTCTTTGGGAGGGTGCAAAGGAAAGAGCCATTCATCTCCTGAATGAAGGTTAGCAGTCTGGGGAAAGCCTGGTATCCAGACCATGTGAGCGGAGTCCTGGCAGATTTGAGAGCACCTCAGTGACCTAGAAAAATGGGACAATTGGAAGTTGGCAATTTGTTTCCCAAAAAGTTCCATGTCCCTCCCTGAAGATCAGTTACAACACCAAATAAATCAGCGAGTGCATCACCCCATCTCCTTGTGGGATATGCTTTTCCCCCCACGATCTGTGAGTTATCTCATCAAATCAGCACTCAGAAAGCTCTGAGACTGAATAACCCCACGTCGTAGCTGTTAATGAGTAGCAGAAATATAATTAAAGCTTTTCATTTAACAATGAATCACCCAAAGCACTTGGGAAAGATGTGACATTTGAAGGAACATTTACATTTTTTGTGCTAAAATATTACTTTAAAACTTCATACCATATCACCAAATACAGTCCTGGGTGAAATTAAACACCACATCTCATGTAACTCAGTATCTATGTTTTGTTAAACCCTGTGCTCTTGAAATGTCTGCGTTCACACTGGAACTGAGGCAAGCAAAGTGGCTCAGGAGAGGGAAACATGTCTGTACATCAAATATGTCTGCAGTGCATGCATGTCTAGTAAACCAGAGCCAGTGTGAGCGGGGCGGATGATGCAAGCAACTTGACCAGATGCATTACCCTAGAGGGTGATACACAATTCTTTCAAGAGGAACTGAGAGGCGTAAAAACTCGCCTATCTGACAAGAACACAGCTGAGGGTCCTGACTAGTCAGTAAATTGCTTTTAATCTGCCCTTCCTGACAGCTCATTACTTTCTCTCCTAAACGTCCAATGTGCTACACTCCCTTTTCTGGGGCCAAGGAAAAAATAAAGCAAACCTTATGAAATGTAGGGTTGAACCCCTCCTCTCCAGAGAGATCCAGAAGGATCACTGCTCAGGGAGCTCATACAGAGACAAATGGTGGCCAAACTCAGGAATAAATGGTCTGGGACTTACTGTTTGGGCTAGAAGTGCTCCCTGGATTTCAACGTCTTCCCCATTTCTCTCTTTCTTCTGAATTAAGGACCGTAGCAAAGCAACTGATTCACATAATTCAGAAATCCAAAATTTTTTGCCCTGGGAGACACTTGGAACATGTAGATATAACTAATGTCTTATTTTAAATAAATTATTCTCAGTGAATTGCACATGAAGTGTGGGGATTGCCTGAATTGTAGAATTCTGCATTATGCGAAGTGTGGCTATTACATCATTCCCGGGAGGACAGAGTTTGCTTCTGATGCACTGATGTGTCACACTCGGTTAGGTTTCCAGCATGACAAAGGGTGGGACTCACCTAGTAGTCCTAGGCTCGGTGACCCCTCTAAACTTTTGGTTTCCTTGTGCTCTATTTCTTCTTGGCTACTTAAATCAGATGACTTCTAGCAAAAAAGTGGGCAATGAAATCATCATGTTGCAAGTTAAGGTTTCTGCCCACTCCTCCTTCCTGGAGCCAAGGACCTATGAAAGGTTTTTGTAATGGTACTTAAGATTCTGGGGAACTATGTATTAGTTAGGATAGGTGTTCAGTTGTATGTGGGAGAGATCCAGAATAACACTGGTTTAAAGAAGATGGAAATATATTTCTCTCCCACACATGAGCGTTGCTCTCAAGCACTATCCCCCAGCAACTACATGAAGTCCTCAGTCCAGCCAGCAGGAAGAGGAAGAGAGAGAGCACCCTCCTTCGCCTGAGCCTTATCACCCGAAGTGTCACATATCACTGTTGCTTATCTCTGGTGGGCCAGAACTTAGGGCTGTGGCTTCCTCTGGCAGCAAGGGAGTCTGAGAACAGGTCTTTCAGTCTTTCATCTGGGGTCGCTTGCCTGAAAATGTACTTGAAGGTTATCATTACATCAATATCACGTCCTGCTTGCCGACTACGAACCCAGAATAATTTGTGACTTTAGACCAGATTCTTCCCCTGGGTTGGTGTTGGGGA